>JABTEG010000009.1:237483-313983 GCA_017311285.1 Pneumocystis oryctolagi
TTCTTTTTTGCTTTTAGAGTCATCAGACCTTTCTCATAACATGTTAATGCTAGTCGCTTTGCCTTGGTTTTCTTAGGACGCAAATCTAACGGAAGGTATTTCTTTTTTTTATAAAACAGCTGAAGTTGTTTTCGTTGTTTTAGATTAATTACTGTATAAATTCGAGCAATAGATTTACGAACATCCGCACTAAAAACAATAAACTAACAGCTCCCCTCTATAAATAAAGGCTTACATTTTCGCTAGCTTTGATGCAGCTCCTCCAGAAATTTTTTGTACACGTAATGTTAAAAGCTCTTGTTTTAATTCATCTAAATCTTTTTCTAGTTCTGCTTTAGTCTTTTGACTAAGTGTATAAGCACTGGTTTTTGCCTAAAACTATTATTTTTATCTTAAAAAAATATAAAAAAGATTTACCATTTTTTTTAACGTTTAAAAAAC
This sequence comes from Pneumocystis oryctolagi, assembly GCA_017311285.1. Classification (NCBI taxonomy): domain Eukaryota; kingdom Fungi; phylum Ascomycota; class Pneumocystomycetes; order Pneumocystales; family Pneumocystaceae; genus Pneumocystis; species Pneumocystis oryctolagi. The sequence goes on from JABTEG010000009.1 coordinate 237,925, forward strand.
TCTAACTAAAATTTGAATATCAAAACCCTAACCATACCCTAACCCTTGTTTGAAACGTTTGATTATAAAATCAAATAGAATGATTAATAATTGATATGTAGAAAAATATTATTTAAAACATTATGGTTTGTACAAAAATTTTAACGCATTTTTTTTCAAATATAAATTTTAAAAAACTATTCAAAAAATATAAATAATTCTATTGTACTTAAAAAATATACATTAACTAGCAATCAAAAATAATCGAACAATTTAAAATGTGTAAGCAGCAAAAATATAAATTTCAAAAATCCAAGATTTCAAAACAAGATATAAATATATAATTTCCTAAATATATAAACTTGGATACAAAAGTATAAATAATAATGTCCTTTTTGTGACAAAAAGTGTAATAATTTTTTCAAAATTTAACAATTAACAAAATCAAAAGGAAATATAACCTTTCCAAATAAAAAGTGTTGTATAACAGGAAACTTTCCAAGTACTTCTGCATAATACATTTTTAGCATACCCTGCTTAATTGTTAATAAATTTGTAATAAATTTTGAAAAAAATATACCTGATTTACTTTTTTCCAATGTTCTACGCCAGATATATCATACAAATAAGGTGAATGTTCAAAAAAAGGGCCTTGTTTAACCTATTTCAAATTAACTAATTAATAAAATAAATATATATATATATACTTGATTAATGAAATTTATAGCCCCAAAATACAAATTTTCGCTTTTTTGTTGTTTGACTATATTTTTGTCAAGAATATCTTTTGGGAAAACGCTAACATCAACATATGATAATTGAGAAGATCCAAAGACATATGGTAAAAAAAAATGATCATCAAGTCCCCATACACCATGAGAGCCAGCAGGCTCTAAATTATATGTTATAATAAGTATTCTTACAATTTCAAAGTATCTATACAAAAGTTAACAAAAAAAAAAAGGTCAAGAATTTATACTTGTTAAATATTTTTAAAACAATTGCAGACTCATCTCTATTCAATTTAAAAAAACGAAGTAACATAAGCCCACAAAGAAACGCAGTGAAAGAAAGCTCATGGCCAGTCCCATAATCCAATCTTTGTCCATGACCAAACCCAGAAATAAAATAAGGATAAATTTCATTTAATGCAGGATATATCCATTCTGGAAGATGCTTTTTTAATAATCCCATCGCTTCCTACGAAACATATTAATTCTTAGATATCCTTTCAAAACGATCAACAGACATTTTCAAGGCGATGAACCCATTTCTGAAACGCTTTGTTTCCAAAACGTTTAGGACCTGTTTCTGGAGGAATTTCTTCAATCCACAACAAAAGAACATCTAAAATATCCAAAATACTTTAAATATTTTAAAGATAATGATAAAAATATAAAATTTAAAATAGTTATAATTTCAAGATATTTAAAGTAATAGTAACTAAATTTTTAATATATTTTTTTAAGCTTGATATTTTTAATTTAAATATATTTTTATAAAAATTAAAATTTGTATTTTTTAGACATTCTAATTTTATCTTCAAAATTCTATTGAAAATAATTTAATATTCACATATTTAGCAAAATATAATAATAATAATAAATCTATAATAAAATTTAATATTAATTCTTTTAAAAAAAAAATTATTTTTTTCTAAAAGTCAAACAGTTTAAAATTATAAAAACAATCATATTTTCTAAATATAACTTTAATCAAATTTTAGATTGAAAAATGATTTGAAATTTTAAAAACTAAAATATAAAATATTTATCATTCTATAATAAATTGTCTAATATTTAAAAAATATTGATTTTTTTTTATGACATCTAGATACATTAACTTAATTTTTGATATTTATTTTAATATTTCTAAATCAATTACTGTAATTCATAAATTTAAAACAAATATTTTTTAATTATCATAAAGATAAATTTCAGTTTATAATATTACCAATACTACTATTTTTAGAAAACTTAATTTCAAATTAATATATCTTCAAAATAATTCTCATTATGACATTAAGTACAAAACCAGCTTTTATTATTATATTCCTATTATCAAGAAATATTTAAAATATTTTATAAAGATAACCAATAATGAATATTTTAAATATGCTAAATAAAATTTAATCTAAAAATATAAACCATCTTAAAATATTATTAATAATGTTATTTTTATAAAATAAAACCAGCAACTGTATCCAACAATAATCAGATATAATAGTTTTAATCAACAAATATATTTTTTTCCAAAGAATCAGTTTAATTTTAATAATTTCTAATTTTTACAATACCGTTTTGACAATCATTTGATAAAATTGTACTATAAATAACAAATATTTTTAAGTCAACCTCCAAGAATTTAAAATATACTTCAATTTTTAAAATTTTCCAAATCTAAATCTCCATATTCAAAAGAATCTGAAATATCAAAATACTTATTTTGACTTAATTCTTGCTCTTCAGAAACAGAATTAAGAAAAATCATGTTTTTCTTTATTTCTTGATATCTTAAACATATCAAAGTAAAAAAAACAATCGTAATTATAATTGAAAAAATTAAAACAATAGTTGAAGCTACAGAAGTTTGATTACGTCTAAATAAAATGCCAACGTATACAGGAATAATGTGCTAATATTTTTTCAGAAAATTTATATTGTATAATTGGTCAATTAGTACCTTAATAGAGCAGGGTATAGCAACTAACAACCAAGAATAATATGATATTGAATTAATAGTTGCAAAGAGAGGTGTCGAAAAATGAGATGGTATAGCACTTAAAGATATCAAAAACATCATACTAACTTTTTTTTCTTCTATAATTTTAACAAAAACTCCATAACTACTTCTATATTTATTCCGAAATTGTATAGCTTGTGTATGACAGAAATGACGGAAAGAAAGAAACACCAATGTTTCACCAATAATGAAACTATTTTATATTAAAAAACCATATAATACTCTGTAAATACATACGATATTAATACTATTACAAACCCAGTATATCCATATACAAATCCAATTAGAATTGTTGCAATTTCACGTCCAATCATTGGAGGAAATGAACAAAAAATTAAAATAATAGAAAATATTAAAAAACCTCCATTGATTTTTTGTATTCTATCAGCTGTTGGGGCTTGACAATATTAGAAAATATAAAAACAAAACAACATAAATACCAAGTAAGTCTACGATCTCAATATACTAATTAATAAATAAAATAACGACAACAATAAATTACCTTTTGATGATGAATATTCATCAGTATCATAGCTATTGGTCCTATAAGGAAAAAAATACCACCAAATACCGCATATTTTCGATGAAATTTCATTTAGAATTCTTTTTAGTTTAAACTTTACGAAAATTAAAAATTAAATTATAAAAATATATTTTAAAGAATATTTAAATAGATTATTAAATATTTTATTATTTATAATAAAACCAATTTGTTATTTTAGACTTATAAATATATTATTAAGACTTTTAAAATCTTTCGTAAATTTTAAAATTTCTAAATTATGACAAAAAAACACAAATCTAGGTTATTATTAAATATTATGTTCCAATATGACTTTAGTAATAACAATAATAGGACAATTCTTGTAAAATTACTGTCTACTGCTGGTACTGGTTGGTTTTATATTACTTCTCGTCCACGGTTGTCACCAAAATTATCTTTTATTAAATTTGATCCTAAAGGTTACTTTAGTTTTAAAAATTGCTTATATATTAATATATACAAGTAAATAAAAGAGTTTTATTTGAGGAAACTAAAATCAAATGATTATTCTAAAAAAACAACTATTTATAAATCTGAACAAAGATTTTATTAATATAACTAATTTCTTAAATACAGAGATAAAAAAACAAAATAAATTATAATTATTGCTAGCGATAATAAAATGATATGTAGTCAAGTAAACTCACCATCTGGATCAATATATAAAAAATATAATAACAGCAATGCTTTGACATTAAAAACAAAATAAACTAGGATCGAATCTAAATAATTTAACTTTATAAAATTGATTTCATTAATAAAAAATTCGTATATCATTATGGTATTAGATAATTTAAAATAATTATAAAAATTATTAAAATATAAAAAATCACGTTAATAGGTATTCATCGATTTTTTTTCTTTTTATACGTATTAGTGATACTTCTAGTAGAATAGTTTTTTTGATTCATTGAATTTTCCAATTGTTCAGTAAGCCAAAAATTAGTATCATCATTATATTCAATTGATGGCTATTTATAAATCAGAAAATATAAATCAATATAAAAATACCTTTCTTAAGCGCCTTTGTTTGTCCTGACCCTTCTTTTTCAAAGATCCATCCTCTTTATTCTTTAAATTATTAGCATCTGCAAGCAAATATTCAGAAACAGGAATAGTTCCGACATTTTCGTCATCTTTAGTACAATTTTTATGTGTCTAAACAATTAAACACATACACACTTGTTCCACTAGTACTTACATTACTGTTTCTAATACTTTTCCTATTTTCTTTCCCTAGAAGTGATAAAGATTGCGAAGCTAATTCTGTCTAAAAAGTATTAAAAAAATATATAAATAACAACGAATGCATACAGGAGTAATAATTCCATTCTGAGAATCGATATTATCATCTATAAAAATCAAGGGAGAACCCGTTTTTTCCAATAATAAAGACTCATTGGGATTAGATGGTGTTAATAAATTTTCAGGTACTTCAGTAAAAGGAGTAAAACTACCACTTGAAAACCCTATATTACCAGTAACAGATTCTGACTTTAAATAATCTTTGATATTTTTTGTAAACATTGGCTTAATTTTATTACTTTCATTATTTAAATGTTCTAAAGAGTTAGAATATATAGTTTTTATTTTGTTTTCACTAGGAGGTGACATTATTTGAGATGCTAGATGAATAGGAGTAGTAGTATTAATTTTAGATGCATTATCTGATTTCCCTGGGGTCTGATGAATTATTCTATTACTTGATTGAGAAATTTTAATTTTTTGCGAGTCTTTGTTAATATCATCGACAAAACGACTTTTATTTAGAAGTTTCGTCATCTCGTGTTTTAATGAATTTATTGTCTAAAGTTATCAAAAAAAGACAAAAATAAAATTCCTTTATACATTATCCTGCTCTTTAATTTTTTCAATTAATTCTGTTTTCTCTAATCCAATCTAAATTGTGTTACACTACTTTTTTTAAAAATATGTATCTAACCATAGAAATTAACTTTTCTTTATAAAACAATTTATCGTCCTTCTAGAAAATATTAGAACAACCTTACTATGAGATTCTTACTAGATTGTTTTCATCATTGCTGTTCAGAGACTTTAATATTAAAATTTCCTTCTCTAATTTATTAATTTTATTATCTTTTGATTTTATTATATTATCAAATTTCGCTTGTTCAGTTTCTTTTAGTTTTAAAACACGTCTTTCATGTTCCGCTATTTCTTTTTCATATTGTTTTTTAAGCTTTAAATCATTAAATAAAATTAATTAAAAAAAAAAAACGTACGTCATCATTATTAACAAAATCCATATGTAATGAATTCGAATTCTCTAAACTCTTAATTCTATTCTAATAAAATATTAACAAAGTATTGTATTAAAAATACAAAATAATAACCTTTAAAGAGTTACATTCATCTCTTGAGACGACTAATTCTTGAGTGATATCTTTTAAAGTATTTTGAAGTTTAACATTTTCGCTAGAAATTTTTTCATAATTTTTTTCTGCAATTTTCAATTTTTCAGAAACTTCTTTAACATCTTGAAATTTATTTGGACAATTTTCATTATTCTCTGAAAAAAATGATCTTAAAATGATTAAATTTAAATTTAAAACTTTAAAAATTATTTACCGCTTTTCAAAATCTATTTTAGATTTTTCAAGTTGTGTTTTTAATTCATTTATTTCCAATTGAAGTGATTTAATTAACTGAACAAAATCATCTGTTTTTTTCAAACATTCATATGTCTCTTTTTCTTTTATATTTGTTTGTTTTATCTCATTTTCTAAATTTTCAATACGTTTATTGTTAAGAGAAAGAGTATTTGAAAAGCTTTTAATATCAGAATAAAAAGAAAGAGACCTTAAAAATAAAAACAAAAGACAATTTGAATTTATATACTTACTCTTTTGAGTATTTTTCCCATTTTTCTTGAACTTCTCTTAAAAAAGGATTAAGAATATTTGTTCCTTCTTGAAAATTCGAAGCAATTTCATATAAAATTTTATTCTCTATAGTTTTTACTTCATTAGGCCTAAAAGCAAATTACAATTAATTGTTACAATAAATAATATTTGTACCATAACGTAAGCATATTTTTTAACTCTTTTTCATTTTTCTGGGTTTCTTCATAAAAACTTTGCAATAATTTTTCAAAAACCTCTTGTTTTTTCAAAAACGCACTATATTGATTATTCTTTTCCTTTCTTTCATTCATTAACTGATCTTCTAAAAAACGAACTTTATCGCGCTCTTCAGCCAAAAGGCTAGCATCTTTAGAATATTTTTCCTGAAGATTTTTACGATACATGTTTTCTAATAATTTAATATTAATTAAAATATCAAAACATTAGAAACATACGCTTCACTAACTCTTCTTTTACTTCGCCAAGTTGCTTATGAACCTTAGAGTTTAATTTTCCTTGATGAGTTAAGACTTCACAGTGATGTATAATTCCTTGTAAACTTTCGCGAGATTTTATAATATCTGCTTGAAATGATTTTATTTCATTTGACCATTTTATAATTTCTTTATGAAGAGAATTATGATCACGGCCTAATCCATCTAAAAATTTCTGAAACCCAAAAAATTTAAACTTTATATCTTTTGTTTTTTGTTTTATAGATAAAAGCTGAGAATTTGTGCGTAATAATTCTGCGTTCTAAAATTATTAATAAATAATAAGAATTTAAAACTAAAAACTACTTTAATATTAAGTTCTCTCTCTAGCTCTTCTCTTTCTCGGCGAATTTTCTCTAGACCTGAAAAAAGTAATCCAACACCTCCATTACTTTGATCTGAACCATTTGTCTTTTTTTGATTAGATTTCGAAGAATCTTTAGGAATATTATTCGTATTAATTAAAGGAATATTTGTTTGATTAAAATTATATTGTAGCACTTTTTGCTTTTTAGTAGAACCTGGAAACGTATCTATAGAATCAACAAGTGGATTTTCAGTACTACTAAAAACAACACAATCATCACCCTCACGAGATTCTGAAGCTAACTTTTTGCGTTTTGCAGGAGGGGAAAATTCTGATAATCTATTTCTCCAAGGATTTTTAGATATTGATAATTGAGATTCCATTAAAGCATTTCCTTTCAAAAGGGGAGAATTATGCAAGCGATTGCCTGAGTTCAAGAATTTAGAAGGAGTTTTTTCATGAATACAAACTTCAAAATTATTTTCTGAATTCTTTTTAGTACTGTTCTCTTTTAACATTTTATTATATGTAAAATCTTGTTTAGAAGCATCTTCATGTTTAAATAAATTACTCAATGTATCATTTTTCTTAACTGTATCATTGAATGAAAGAGTTTTCTGTTCAAAATCATCCTCATTTAAAGTATTTGATCCAGTTTTAATTGAAAAATTATGCTGTATAGTCTTTGCATATATCGAGCTTAAAGGCACTTTCTTCAGAAAAATAGGGCTTTTTTCAATAGATTCATTCTCATTTTTCAAAAACAGATCATTTTGATACGATTCAGAATATTTATGTGTTTGTTCAATAGTTTCTTGTAAATCCTTCATACTTTCATATAACTTTCCATCTAAATGCGCTCAAGTACAAAGATATTAGACTGCTTCCTCAGACCATTTTTATTCTAATGTCTAATTATATTTATTTATTTTTACTTATCAAATTTCTGAAAAATATTCTAATTTAAAAATGAGATTTTGAATATCGATAAAGGTTTTTTTGAAAGTATTAATTAGTTTCAACAATTTTATTTAACTTATTATGAATTTATAAATAAAAATATTTAATATATGCATATATATATCAATAGATATTAGTTTTCTTAATTTTTTTAAGAAAATATAACATATGAGAATAATTGTTAAATAAAAGTTAATTTTAATAATATATATTTGAAAATTTATAATTTTTTAATACAATTTATATATTGAACTACAAAATTTTATTTTTTGTATTAAAAAATAAAACTTTCTAAAATTTTAATTATTTTTTAATTATGAAAATATAAATCTTTTTTTATAAATATTAAAAAATATTCAAAATATTTGAATATTTAAAAAATATATATTAAAATGTATGTATATGTTAAATAATCTTTTGATCTTAAATTAATTATAAACTAAAATATTTAAGATATAATTCCTTTTTAAAAGAAAAAGCAATATTTTGTATTTAATATCATGTTTATTTATTCTACCTTTAAAATTTGAAAATTACGTTTTTTATTCAGTACAATTTAAAACTAAATATCATATACACAAATATCAATAAATATAATTTTAAAATTACACTTATTAAAAATATAAAATATTTATAATCTCGATATGAGAATAGCGTTTAGTGTATATTGTTCAATTTTTTCATCGTATAATTTAAATTTTAAATTTTAAAAAATAACTCAGTTTAATATCGATTAGCTTTATTTGATATTAATGGCTATTACGGTGGAATACAAATATAATAAAATACGTTTTGAATATTAACTTTTTTGTAGGCATCTTCACAGCCTGAAAATTTGAATGTGGTAAATAAACCTCGATCGATCTTAAAACAAAAAGCAGACATGAAATTATCACAGAAACCGAATAGCAATCATAATATTTCCCCTGACCCTCATGTACTTATTTTTGAAAATTGTACAAAAATTCTATGTGTTGCAGATATAAGAGGTAAGCTACTAATTAAAAAAAGTTTTGGAATAGTTTTTTGAATTTTTAGGAAATATATCTTTTTTAAATGAGCTTTCTAAAAAAACTAATGCTCAGTACATTATCCATACAGGCGATTTCGGATTCTATGATAATAGTAGTTTAGATAAAATGAATGAACGGTATATACCTTTTTATATTATCTTCTAACTCTGATCATAAAGGGCATTGAGGCATATTGTTCAGTATTCACCTTTAATTAAACCCTATTATCGTTCTAGATTTACTGCAAATAATTCTATTAGTTTTATTCGTAATACTATTTCCCGTTCTGAACTCATTATTTCTGAATTGCCGTTATTTTTGTCAGGAGTGAAAGAGCTTTCAGTCCCAGTATATACTATTTGGGGGTCATGTGAAGATGTACATGTACTTGAGAAATTTCGCAGTGGTGAATATTCTATAAAAAATTTGCATATCATTGATGAACATTCATCAAAATGCCTTAACGTGGGAGATATTAAACTAAGATTGCTTGGTTTAGGTGGTGCAATAATAATGCATAAATTGTTTGATAATGGAGAAGGGAAAACAACAATAGCAGGCGGACAAGGAACAATGTGGTCTACAGTACTCCAAATGGGCGAACTTTTACATACTGCTGATAGGGTATGGGATAGTTCTGAAGTTAGAGTTTTTGTAACATACCATTCTCCTGGTAGAGAAGGGCTACTTAAACAAATATCACATGCTCTTAAAGCTGATTTTACTATTTCAGCTGGTCTTCATTTTCGTTATGGTTCAAGTTATAATGATTTTAGCGTTACACCGTCAGTAGGTCATTATCTTCAAAAATTGGCAACTTCTCGAGCACAATTTATGGATATTTGGGAGGCTGTAAAAGATGAAGTGGAATCACTTGTAAAAGATATTCAAAAGGATCATTTACAATCTGTAATTACCCTTGTAGAATCTATGCCTCAAGAAAATGTATTAAAAGGCGATATTTCGCTTCAAAATGGCGAAAAAATAGACGCTGCATTCAAAAATACATGGAATTTCAATCTTCCAGATGCTACATACGGCTGGCTAACTCTATCTATTTCAGAAGGTCGTATAAGTGCGGAAACAAAATCTCAAGGATTTAATTTTTCATATCGAAAAAATATCTCACAAACTAATATAGCTGAACAAATTTTACACAAACCTGTACAAATACTTGATCAATCTACTGCTACTTTGCAGACTCAGCGATCTAATACTGATTCAGTTCAAGAAAAGCACAAAGAATCATCACCACAGATCAAAGAATCATCACCACAGATCAAAGAATCATCGCCACAGATCAAAGAATCATCGCCACAGATCAAAGAATCAACGCGTTTATCAACTCATGTTGATTCCTCATCTACAAATTCAGCATCTTTAAATCTTCGTAGTACGCAAAAAAGCATGAATATACCCTCTGAGACGTCTAAAACAACAGAAAATAAAACTAAAAAAGAAAATCTAGATAAAGAAACATTAAATAAACCTCACTCATATAAACATGCTTTATTCATTTCTCCTTGTTCAACCAAAGAGGAAGCATATTCTGTTTTTACAGAAGATATTTCAAATTCCATTATGAATATATCCATTCGAAATTCTAAAGGAAACCCGTCATTTAAATATGCTTTCGTATTTTTTGCTTCAAAAGATAATATGAATGCAGCAAAAAAAAAAACAATTTCTAGACCTGGACTAAAGATAACTGAAGCAGATCTAAGTAGTAATTTCAAGTCTTCAAGAAACAGTCAAGGATCAGGACATAATTTCCAAAAAAATGTTTCTGAGGTAGATGGAATTGGACATGGAATACGTGCGCGTGGGTCCCGTTCAAGATTATCAAGATCTTCTCGAGGACGTAGCAATATTTTGAAAGATTCTGTAAACAGTAAAAATGAAGAACAAACTAAGAACCAAGTCAAAGATCAAAATAATGAAAAAAATAATCAAACAAAAGATATACATAAAAATTCTGAAAAAAAAGAGGAAGTATAGCTTTTTGAAAGTTAAAAAAATAGTGTACGAAAACCAAAGTAATGTATTTATATTTAATACAAATCAAGAAAAAAAATAAAAAATCTAAACCAAATAATTTACAAATGTTATATACAAACCCATCCTATATGTATATATTACCAAAACTTTTTACTTAACATTCATTAAAAAACCATTATAACAAGCCTAATACCACATATATAGTTTAGATAATAAAATTGACAATTTTTAAAAACATTTAATATATTTTATGAAAAAAATAAATATACTTCTAAACCAGAATACCAGGTTCAGATAATTTTAACAATGTATTAATAAAACAGTTTAGCTTTTGTGATTAAAAAGAAATAATATATCTTTAAGAGTGAGTTTATTAATATCAAATAATGATGTATTTTTTTCATCATTAAGTGTCTCTTTTATAAGTGTTTTTTTTTTCTCTTGTAACATTAATATCCTCTGCTCAATAGTATTTTCAACGATTATTTTGTAAACTATTACATCTTTTGTTTGACCGATACGATAAACACGATCAATAGCTTGCTCTTCAACAGCTGGATTCCACCATATATCTAATAAAATTACCCTATTTGCAATTGTAAGATTAAGTCCTAATGCACCCGATTTTAAAGAACAAAGTAATACTTTTATATCTTGATATTCATGCAGCTTCTTAAGAACACTTTCTCTTAAATAATATGGCATTGAACCATCATCTAAAAACCTTAGAAAAAATATAAAATACTGGAAAATCAACATCTCACAAATTTTATATTTTCTATTTTTAAAAATAATTCAACCAAATCTAACATAGAAGTAAATTGAGAAAATACAATCGTTTTATGTGACTCGGAATTATCTTGAAGAATATCAATCATTTTTTTAATTTTTGAACTAATAACAGGCTTTCTCAACATATTTAAATCCCGACTTTCATATAAAGAATTCTTTGAAAGTACTTTTTGACAATTTTCGCATTTATTTTCTTCTGAATTTTTATTTTTCAAAAAAAACCTTAACTATTACTAATGATTAAATTTATTTTTATATCTTACTCATTTAAACAAAAATCGCACTTAAGCTTTTCGTTTTTCAATTCTAAATTATCAAATAATAAAACCATATCATCTACATAATCATTGATGTCAGACAAAGAATCGACATTATTAAAAATATCAATAGCATCTTTATCTAAAGTTAATTTGTTCTTAACCAGTTCAAAATGATTACACGCTTTTTAAGGAAATTAATAATAATAATTTTATATTAATTTGCTAACCTTGTCTAAGTCTCAATAAAAGGCAAAGTATATTTGTGTAATTTTTTCCTTTAATTTTATTTTTAACAAATTTAGAAAGACTTTTATCAATATATAATTCAAGTTTATCATAAAACTCGCGCTCGTACTTATCCAATTTAACCATTTCATACTTAATAATCCGTTTAGGTAAACATAAAGATGAATTCTTTTCATTATTTTGCAAAAGAATAGATTTTGTTCTTCGTATCATTATAGAATTAAGTATGACCTTAAGTCTTTTTAGAGAAACTTCCTCATTTCCTTGAGATATCGTTTTAGATATCTGTTCCTTCCAAACAGAAAAATCATTTAATGGTTCAACTCGTAAAAACTTAAACAATGAATATAATTCTTCAACAGAGTTTTGGATTGGAGTCCCTGTAAGACACCAACGATTACAACCTTTAAGAGAATATACTGCAATTGCTGTTTTTGAATTTTTATTTTTAATAATTTGAGCTTCATCCAAAACTATTCTCCACCAAAATACTTTAAACACATCTGAATTAATATTAAACTTATTATCAGATACGCTTTTAACATCAGAAATATTTTTCATTTCAGAAACAAGAATGTTATATGTAGTTATAACAACATCATAAGAATCTAAACTTCTAGAATGTTTATTTCTTTCAACACCATGATATACCAAAACAGAAAGATTTGTTTTATTAACAATTTCGGATTCCCATTGTCGTATGATAGATAAAGGCGCTACTACAAGTGTACTTTTAGAATAAAGATTCTGAAAACATTCAGGACGCTTTCTAGAAACAATAAGAGCTATAGTTTGCACAGTTTTTCCTAATCCCATCTAAAATTCCAGTTACAATTTTCACATAATCTTTTAGATTCTTTACATCATCAGCTAGAATTCCACCCTTTCCCGTATCAGAATTCTCTCTTTTCTGAAGCCACCTAAGACCAATTATTTGATGCTTAAGAAGACGAACTTTTAAGTCTTTAACAAAACCATCAACATCGGCGTTTACTTCTTTATCTTTCCCCTCACAAGATTCTGAAAATGTACCTTCTAACAACTTCTTAATAGAGTTTTGAATTTTTACATGATCAACATGAGAAGATACAGGCAATTTTAAAGAATCTGAATTTTTTTTTAACCTAGAATCTTCTGCAACATCCAATCTTTTATATGTTTTAATCCATGATGGCGGTGAATTATGAGGAACCTCAATAGAAACAGCATCAGGAGGTTTTTTTATTTGAGAAAAAATGTTTTTTTTCCAATCAATTGATTTTACAGGTAAAGGAGAAAAAGAAACATGCGATTTTATATATTCTTTTGAATTTTTAAAACGATCAAAATCATCTATAGATATTTTTGACGTATAAGTTGAATCTGAATATGACAAAATATTATTTTTTTGATCCTTAGATATATCTATACTCTTTGACTGCATTTTCGAAGAATCTTGAGTTCTGCACAAAGAATTCTGGTTCACATAAACCTTTCTTTAAAAATACTTGTTTTACAAAATTTTTAAAATAACATCTCTAAAATAATCATTTTCGATATTTGAAATTATAAAAAAACCTTACAAAATTCCATACATACTCTTAAACAACAAGAACTGGCAAATCATTATTGCATTTAAAACACATACAAAAGCTAAAAATACTAAAAATGCAAACATCAACACACAAAAAAACAATTTATAACATTAACGATATTGATCTATAAATTTTTTATGAAACCTTTTTAATCTTTCATCAATATCCCCATCAGAAAGAAAAGTAGTTCTATAATGATACGTGCCCTCACATTGACCAAAACTACTACCTGGAACTACAGAGACACCTGTAGCTTCTAAAAGTTTTATACAATAAAACTCATCAGGCAATTTATTTAATTTTTCTGCTTCCTGGATTGCTTTCTTAGGAATATTTATCCGGGGAAACATGTACATTGCGCCCTTTACATTATTAGTCATCTGACGAAAAATTCATAGTATTTACTTGAACTCTTTGACATTCAACACCTTCCATCTCATCAAATGCCATTTCAAGTTTTTTTGCACGCATTTTCAAAGTCCTTTTTATATAGTCCCTTTCTTCCCTATAAGTTCTATAACTTACATCATTCTCCTTAGGAGGATTAACCATAAGATCCACCATAATTTGCCCAGGTACAGAAGGACAAAGACTAATTGATGCAAGTTTGTAAAGTTGAAATTTTACTGCATCATCGAACCCAGTCAATTCAAGATAACCTCCTCTAATACCGCATTCTCCTATAGTCCCTTTACTAACAGAATGAAAACTTACTAATTGAATATTATATCGATTAGGATATTGTGATTGTAAATCTCGTAAAACCTTTTTAAATGAAACAAATTCTAGTTCTTGATCATAGACGTTTTCCTGATAAACTTCATCAGCAATAAGAAGTAAATCTCGTTTTTCGCAAAATTCTATAATATTTTCCATAGTTTCTCTGTTTAAACATGAACCTGTAGGATTCCCTGGATTAATAACAACAATAGCCTTAACCTCAACCCCACTTTTTTCTGCATCTTCAATAGTTTCTTCCATAGTACAAATATTTAAAAACCAATTATTATTTTCATCTAAATAATATGGTACAGGTTTCCCGTTGTATAAGTTAATTGCAGCATCATAAAGAGGATATTGTGGAATAGGTATCATAATTCCTACGTTGTTATGAGAAATCAACATTTGTAATATATACATTGCAGCAGAACTCGCTCCTCCAGTAAGAAAAATATCGTCAGGGGAAGAAGGATAACCATCACGATCTAAAAATACAATTAATTAAAATATAACAAAAAAAGAAGTACCTTCGATAAATTTAGAAACATTTTTTCTGATACTCTCAAGTCCTTGACTAGTGCTATATGCTCCGATTTTTCCAATATCAGTTAATAATGTATTTGCTCTATTAATAGCATCTTCTGGAAAAAGTTTCCTTGTATTTTCAATATTGCATTCTTTTAAAAGATCAGGATATTCTACCAAACTTAATACCTATAAATACGTGTATAAATATAATTTTATAATTATAAAATTCATACTTGACGAAAAAATGTAATAGGTTTATGATCAAATTTTTGCGGGTTTCCAATATTCGCGTCAATGACATCTCTAAAAGGAATGTCAGAAGAATTGCCTTCTTTTATTTTCTTCTTAATTTTTTCCGCCTTAATAAAAATTTCACCACGAATTCCATAATGTGCTTTAAGAACAGAAGGATTTATAGAAGACTCTGTAAGAACCATATCCCACTAAAACTATACTGTGTTTAAACAAAATTTTCCTATGAAGAGAACTAAAAATGTTATCTTAATAATAAATACTAAGCTATTTTCAATCTTTTTTTAAACCTTTAAAAAATTTATAAAAAAATATTTATATCGCTTTATTTTAAAACAGGTTTTAAAATATTAATAATCCAAATAATAAATAAAAAGCACAAATTTGATGATTTTATTAATATATTTCAAAGATAAACAGTATTAAAAAATTAGTCAATATAAATAAAAAATATTAAATTTAGGAATTGAAATCAGTGATTTAAAAATATAAAAAATAAAACATATACAACATTATATATTATTGTTATTGTTAAATATATTTAAAAAAGACAAAATTTTATTAAACTTGAAAATATCGCTTTTTACTAAATTCAGATATTCTTAAAATATCAATTTTTTTTAAGTTTTAAATACTTATATAATTAGAATTACAAAAAAAAAATTGTAAAAAATTACTAAATTATTTTTACTTACAACTGTTATGGAATCTTTAATTCAAAATGAAACTACCAATGTTTCAAATAGTGCAAATACATTTTCGAATATGGATAATTCCCATAAACTCAAGAAATTGTGTACAGAATATACACCAATTATGGATTACATTACTCAATGCTGCAGCATCTTAACAGATTCTGCTGTTTTAAATGAAGATCTTATAATTCCAGAGGAAAGTTCTAATTCTTCAGAAGTAAATATCTTTTTCATACTTATAATCTTTTGTTGATTGAATTAAGATCTCTAAACTTGAGGATGCTTTAAAAAGTCTAATTGATTCTATGACTTATATTAAATTTCAAGAAGACACATTATCAGAAATTTTTGAAAAATACGAGAAAAAGGATTCCGTAAAATGTCAAATCAAGACTTTACATTATATTAATCATATATTAGAATTTAGAATTAAAATTTCAAGAATTATATGAAGAAAAAAAAAAAAAATATGATTCTCTTAGTTCTCTCCAGAAATACTCTAAAAGAAACGAATATATTGATTTTAAACAACGAATATGGGATGTTCATCATCAAAATATTCCAATGTTACCAACAGAATCCTTTTTTCAAGGTATTTTTTTTATTTTATTTATTTTTAAAAACAAGTGTATTAGAAGATGATGATATCGTTATATCTTATTTAAATCAAAATATAAAATGTCCTCTTACTATGAAATATCTTGAAGAACCTGTAAAATCATGCATATGCGGTCATTATTTTTCAAAATACGCAATTTTAGAAATTCTTAAATGTAATAATGGAAAATGTACATGTCCTGTAGTAGGTTAGTACTATTTACACAGAAAACTCTTTAATAATTAAAAGGTTGCAATAAAATAATCGATAATAATGTATTGATCCCCGATAAGATAATGGAACGAAGAGTTAATATAACTAAAGAGCTTAAAGGGGATCTTGAAGAATCAGAAGAAGCTAAAAAAAAATATACATATATAAATCTTTAATTTACCAGTTACATAATATAATATGTAAAATTATACTAGTTTTATTTAATTTTAGATGCAAATATGTTTTTTTTTTATAAAAATACATAAGCTATTTACAATTTCACATACCTGCCATAATTCTTGCTTGAAACTTTTGAAGCTTGTTAAGCAAATGATCACCTTGCTTTATTAACAATTGATATTGTGCATTCTTACTATCAGGTCTATTGGTTTCGATTATTCCATTTACTCTGTCAATAATACAATTTAATTGCTTATTAGCAATGAATCTTGATAAATCTTTATCAATAAACTCAATAGAAACACCAAATGCAGATGCCATAGAAGAAATAGATAATGCTTTATAACTCTAAAAATAATTAAAATTAACAAAAATTATTTGCTATAAACCTCTAGTAATTGAGCATATGATTTTCTTTTCATTTCTCGAACATAATAATCAGCATGAAGAAAAAGATATCGATTAACTCTAAGATGATTTTCTTCTATATCCGCAAGTGCGCGAAAGAAAAGTGCATAATTACAATAATATAATGAATTAACCATATTTTTTAAAGACACAAATGATTTATCAGTAGTAATGACACTAAGTAATTCCGGAGA
Source organism: Pneumocystis oryctolagi (assembly GCA_017311285.1). Lineage (NCBI taxonomy): Eukaryota > Fungi > Ascomycota > Pneumocystomycetes > Pneumocystales > Pneumocystaceae > Pneumocystis > Pneumocystis oryctolagi. The sequence goes on from JABTEG010000009.1 coordinate 255,486, forward strand.
GTCTACAATCTATTTATAATTAACTATGTTCATAAAAAATTAAAAAACTAAAAAACCTTTTGTTTAAAATCAACTCTTTCTAGAGAAATGGAGCCTGTTATTATTGTATATTTTACGACATCTTCATACTTCATCAATTCAGTACTTGTAAAAGTACTTATACTATCAAGAAAAAGACATGATGCCTCTTTAAAATTCCGTATACTCATAAAGTGAAGGGCCATATATGTTTTAAGTCTATTTTTTCGGTCCCAATCAGCTCCATTATCAACAAAATTTTTTGCTTTATCCATATTGCGAATAAAAAGCGGAATATCAGAAAAAAACAAAGCAATTCTCATAATTCCAAACAATATATCAATTTGAAAACCTATCGCTGTATTATTATTATATGCTTCTTGATATGATTCTAATGCTCGATCCTAAATATCATAAATATAATTCAATTATTTGGACAATATTTTACTTTATCACAGATACGAGCGAAAAATTCCGCCTTTTTTTTTAATATATCTGCTATCTCTTGATCACTATCCATTTCCTGAACTTCTTTAATTTCATTATCTAATTTTTCTAATTCCTTGTCATTTTCTGTTTTTAAATCATTATAAATCGTAATATCAAAAGGAAATTCTTTAAAATGTTCATGAAGATAAAGATATAAAGGTGCAAGGTTTTCTTTTTTAATCGCATCTAATAATAACTCTATCGCTTGTTTTTGTCGTTCCAGAGATTTATCATTTGAAAGTGTAAAAATGTAGTCTGCAAGACACAGATTAGGAACAGATGAAATTTGTGTCTCTTTCATATTTTATTTTTAATAAATATGAAATTTCTGGTATTTTTTAGAATTTTAACTAATTTTTTTAAACGATTCAAGACTTTAAAATTTAAATAGAAACATATAAAAATTGAACATATCAAATATTTGTTCAAAACTATGTATACTTTTTAAACTATAAATTAGAAAAAAAACTAAAACTATTTACAACTAAAAACAAATGCCCTGAAATACATTTTTTACAAAAAATAAAAAACTTTCAATAAATGCAAAAAAATCAAAACAATTATATTACCATCACTCAAAACTTTAAAAAATACTAGAATTTAAAATACCCTAACAATAATTTCAACAATCAATAAATCTAAACATACTATAACAAATATTCTAAAAAAAAATAATAGATATTCGTAATAAATAATACAAAAAACATTTTTAATACGTTCTAAGTAAGAAACTATGCATAGTCTTCATGTATTAAGTTAATAGAAATATTTCAATATTTATTATATTCCCATTTTTTCAAATGCAAATGCAAGATAAAATCCTTATCAAAAAAATAAATAAAATGGAAGAAATAAAAACAAAACATACCAGCAGCATCCCACTCTTCATCAGAAATAACTTTTTCTCCTTGACTATTGATTAGATTCATGCGCTCAAGAAGCATTTTTATCTCATAATCCTTTTGTTCTTCAAAAAAAATATCGTGAAATCGCTTACAATAAATCATTTCTAAATCATAATCCAACGCAAATCTAATTCTTTCAGAGAAAAACAAAAAAAATACAATATTACGCTCTAAAAGCCTCAAAAGGAACAACATATTCAGGAACATCAATAATTGCATCTTCAAGATAAAAACTATAACGGTGTCCAAATGGAGGACGGAACTCAGAAGGTGGTACATCTGCAAACTGTATTTTATAAATTGAGTTTCCCCATCCTTTTTCTCCGTTTTTTAATTTTTTAATCTTTTCAATAATAAAATCACTACTAGGTATAGTACCAATAAATTTACCACCTCGTGTAAGACTTCTTGATACATTTGAAAGCATTTGATGACATTTCATCTCTGTTTCAAAAGCATAATGCATAGAAAACTGCATACTTACAATATCAAATTTACGCTCATCTGGAGGAAGAACTGATTCAAGAGGATTAGTATAACAATCCAAAACATAAAATTTTGCAGCAAAACCGGAAAATCTCATCTTTTTATATCTTTCGCGTGCTTGCATAATAGAAACTTCAGCCGAATCAATTCCTATATAGCCTGCAATTCCCATCTTACTCCATTTTAAAAGATCTCCCCCCTTTCCACATCCTATATCTAAAACAAGTATAGCTACATCCTCGGGAAACGTCTTCGTAAATTTCCTTATCAATGCAGATTTAACCCAGTTATTAAAATTTCTAAGTCCAATAATTGAAGATTTTTCGCGTCTTTTTCTTCCTACTTCTGGTTTCTCATTATAATATTGTCGCACTAAGTCAGGGACATTTTGATTTCGTACACAAGTTTCAAGATTTCGATTTTCTTCATTATAACATTTTTTACTTTCAAGCTTAGATCCTATTTCTAATTTTTCTTTTACAATACTTGGTGCTTTATATTTCCGAACAGATTCCTTTTTCTCGAAAGTTGAAGATCCTTCTGAACCAAAAACAGAGACATCTTCTTTCAAAGGATATTGTACTACTTCATGCATTTTCTGCTTTTTTTTAGATAGCAAAACTTCATTGGCGAATGGTTTAATATCTTCATTTTCCAGTTTTTCTTCTTTTTTCAAAAAAACATCTTCTTTTTCATTAAAAAATATTCTTTTTTTACCCATTCCTTTTTTCAATTCATTTATTCCAGAAATACCATTCAAATTCTCTTTTTCCATTTTTTCATCTTCCTTTAATTCCATTTTTCACAGAACAATATTTATAACTATCTCTTATAAAACGTTCATTTTAAATCCATTTTTTATACTATTTTAAGACTCTTTACAAAAAACAATAACAATTCACTCTATTTTTTATATTTTTCAAATTTTTACAATATCTTAATTTATAACTTTATTTCTAAAAACACGGAAAAACGGCGAGATGGCCGAGTTGGTCTATGGCGCTGTGTTAAGGTTTATCAAAACAGTTCCGCAGTGGGAAACCGCGTGGGTTCGAATCCCACTCTCGTCACTCTTTTTCTATTAAATGGACTATAAGAAGCAATATATTTATACTATTTATGATTTCTTAAACAGGATTTTTTAATCCAAATCTAAACTTTGTTTTATATTAATGAATGAAATTACATATTTTTTTTAAAAAAATTTTATGAACATATTAAAACAATAATATATATACACAATAGAATATTTTTAAGAAAAAAAAATGTTTAAAATAAAAAATATTTAAAACAAGAGTCTAAAATCAAACATTACAAAATACAAAAAAATTTTAAAAGTTACATTTTTATCGATTTCAATTTTTACTATATCGAATAATAAATACAAAAAATTAATTTGAATTTTCAAAAATAATTTATATTAATTTAAAAAAAAATAATGAAAGAATATAAATACGAACTACAAGACATGTTTTTTATATGTCTAAAAAATAATTTTTTTAATTATACAATTATATTTCATATTATTTTTTAATAAACTTAAACAACAAATTACTAATTTATTTTAAATAGAAACCAATAAGATCATTTTTGATTATTTTTTTTAAGAAATTTTTTTAAAAAAATCAAAAAATCTAAAATATTTTTTTAAAAAATTATCAATTTTCGATAAGATCTTAAAAAATAATATGAGAAAATAAAATGGTTCTTAAAGTCCAAAATCCAAACAACATCAAGGTATATACTGTTTCTGGAGAAAATGCATTAAGATCCTTACCTGATTGGCTTTCTCGAAAAAAAAAAAAAGATCTAAAAAAAGATCCAGAATGGCGTTCTCGAATTGAACTTTTACAAGATTTCGAATTTCCTGAAGCAAGTAATAAAATTAAAGTAACACGGGACGGAAAATATGCAATTGCGACTGGAACTTATAAACCACATATGAAAATTTTCGAGTTTTCAGAAATGTCTATGAAATTTAGTCGCTATACAGATGCAGAAAATGTAAACTTTGAAATTTTATCAGATGATTGGACAAAAACTGTTCATTTACAACATGATCGATCTATAGAATTTCATACTCAAGGAGGAATGTATTATCGTCTTAGAATTCCCAAGTTTGGTCATGATATAGGATATTATTCTCCTACATGTGATTTATTGATTGCTGCATCTGGTGATGAAATTTATCGTTTAAATCTTGATCAAGGACGTTTTTTGAATCCATTCAAAATAGAAAGCTTGGCCTCCAATAATACAGAAACAACTAAGATGGGAGTTAATACTATAAATATCAATCCTATGCATCAACTTCTTGCTTTTGGGACAGATAATGGAACTGTTGAATTTTGGGACCCTAGATATAGGTCGAGGATTGGTATATTAGATATTCACGGATCATTGAATCCCTTATTTTCTACAAGAATGACTGCTGTAACTGCTACTAGTTTTAGAAACGATGGATTAAGTTTTTCCGCGGGAACATCTACAGGTATTGTATTATTATATGATTTAAGGTCTCCTCAGGTTCTGTTACAAAAAGATCAAGGATATGATAGCCCTATAAAATCTATAAAGTGGTTAAAATCACATGGTTCAGTATCTCAATTAATTTTAACATCTGATAAAAAAATTATAAAAATATGGGATAAAAACTCTGGAAAACCGTTCACATCAATTGAACCTCCTGTTGATATTAATGACGTATGTCCTTTAGATTCTACAGGCATGATATTTGTTGCTAATGAAGGCGTTCCAATGCATATATATTATATTCCTGCATTAGGTCCTGCTCCTTCATGGTGTTCTTTTTTAGATAATTTAACAGAAGAAATGGAAGAGAATCCTACTGAAAGTGTTTATGAAAATTACAAGTTTTTGACAAAAAAAGAATTAAAATTTCTTGGTTTAGATCATCTTATTGGATCCAATGTAGTTCGTAGTTACATGCATGGTTTTTTTATTGATTTTCGTCTTTATGAAACTGTTTCTGTTCTTCATTATTAAAATCAAAATTATTAATAATATATAGGCAAAAAGTATTGTAAATCCTTTTGCATATGCAGAATACCGTGAAAAAGTTATTAAGGCTAAAATTGAAAAAGAAAGAGAATCTCGCATACGTTCTTCAGTAAACATGACAAAAATTAATAGAAAATTAGCACAACGTTTATTACATAAAGAAAAGAAACATACAAATAAAACCAATGTAAGTTATGCAATTTTTAAAAAACACATTTTAATAATAGATTAGGACAAAAACAGTTCTAGTATTCTTGAGGATGAACGTTTCAAGGACGTCTTTAACGATCCAGAATACGAAATTGATGAAAATACCATAGAATTTATGCAATTAAATCCAACGAAATCTGTAATTTCTTCACCTATTTTTTAAATTATTATTTAAGTTATTTAGACGAAAAATCACCAAAATACTGAATCTGAAGACAATTCGGAAAGCGACAATGAATCTACTACAAATTCTTCCTTATCACTTTCTGAAACCAACGAAGATTATAATAAAACGTATAACCTTAATGATTATGAAAAGCATAAAACTATAGAACCAAAAATAAAAAAAAGAGAATTAGAAATGAAAGTTATTGATTATCAGCCACAGCTCAATACAACACAATACGAATCATTTGAATCATTAATGGAAATGCAAGAGAAAAACAAAATAGAAGAAAAAAATCAAAATTTAACAATTAAAAATATTAAACAAAATACAAATGGTATTGGAAATATGGAAATGACATTTTCTGTACCTAAAAAAAGCAATATTAATCATAATACCAATACCGATGAGAAACATACATCAACAATAAACAATACTAATTCAAAACAAATAAGAAACCGACGACGTGCAAGTAAAAATGCATTTAGAAATGTATCATAAATGACTATATACTAACATTTAAAATAAAAATTATCTATATGAATAAATTTTACACGATCCGATTATATGTTCATATTCATTTCTTCAAACGGGCTTTTGTGATTTTGAGGCTGGTAATTTAAACTTCTCTGGTTGATCATCCAGTCCATCCCCGACTTGATCCCATGCACTTGATCCTCCTCGAAAATCCCGAAACGCCTGCGCTAGCTCAAGAGGCTCAACAACTACTCTCTTTTTTTCCTCATCATAGCGAACTTCTGTATAACCTGTCAAGGGAAAATCTTTCCGAAGAGGATGCCCTTCAAAACCATAATCCGTCAAAATTCTCCGAAGATCGGGGTGATTAATAAAAAAGATACCATACATATCATATGCTTCTCGTTCATACCAATTCGCACCTTGAAAAAGCTCAACAATACTGGGCACATGAGTCGTTTCGTCTGCATATACTTTTACACGAATACGTGCATTATGTCGAACGCTTAACATATTATAAACCACCTCAAAGCGATGAAGACGCTCTGGATAATCAACCCCAGCAATATCCATAACACTTTTGAACTGACAACTCGTATGATCACGTAAAAAATACATAATCGGAATTAACCCGCTCGGTGACGAGTAAAGAACCAACTCATCCTTCCAAACTCCAAACTGCTGCACAAATTTCGGAAGGCAACTCATAATATAACCCCCATACGTATACAATCTTTCTTTTTCACTCTCAACGCTCGATAACGGCTTCTTCGTTTCTTGTGAAAATCTCCTTAATTGTGTCCAAAACAACACTCCTTTTAACACATTCATTCCAAAACATAAATTCCCTACTTGAAAACATGTTTTTCTCTCATAATTCTTCCTCAAAGGCACAAAAAACCCCTTCAACACCGCTCTCATCTCAATATTCACTGCCTCGGTTTTTCGACGAGATATTCTTAAAACCTAACCCTCTCTTCTTCTCTCTTAGGGTTAAGAGTCATCCTGAAACGATCCAGACGTCAAAAAAAAACCAAATGTCAAGACAACACCAAGATTCGTATATTTCAGACGATAATGAAGATGTTGACTGGTAAGAAGGAGTTTTCTGAAGGGGCAACGGATTCTAATGAACAGTCCTCTGTGTATGGAGGAGATGGATCTTTCTGATCGGAATTTTAAGCCGTGTCCTTGTGGATATCAAGTGTGTCGTTTTTGTTGGAACCATATTCGAAAGGTTTGAGGGGATGTGAAGGTTTCTTAGGGTATTTATTGAACAGGATCTTAATGGGCGGTGTCCAGCATGCCGCCGACCGTATTCTGAGGACACAATTGAATTTAAGCCACTTACAGCTGAGGAGTAATGACAAAGGAAGAAATGGGATGATGCTAAACGAATTTTAGATGGAAGATGAGTCAGCATCGGAAAAACCAGCGTAAACAGAAAGAGCGTGAACGAAAAGAGCTTGAAACAATTAACAGAAAGCATCTTGCAAATATGCGTGTTGTTCAGAAAAATTTAGTTTATGTCATCGGGCTTTCGCCAAAAACAGCAAACGAAGAGCTCCTTCAGACACTAAGAGGTCATGATTATTTTGGTCAATACGGAAAAATTCAAAAGATTGTTATTAATAAAAAAAACGCATCTCATCCTAATGGCTCAGGAAGTCTTGGTGTTTATATTACATATTATCGAAAAGAAGATGCAGCAAAAGCCATTGCAGCTGTTGATGGAAGCCTTAATGACGGGAGAATTCTACGAGCATCTTATGGAACAACAAAATATTGTTCTACATATCTTCGAAATCAACCATGCCCTAATCCAAATTGTATGTATTTACACGAACCCGGTGAAGATGCCGATAGCTTTACTCGTGAAGATCTTTCAACTTTGTATGTCATCCTCCCTTTTTTTAAAATAAAAGCTTATTTCAAAATAGTCAATATACCGCAAAATCAACACAAATAGCATCGCCTAAAGATATAAACACAACATCTGTTTCTATACGCTCTTCAAAATTAGCAGATACAATTTCTTCTAATGATTTGTTTACCTCTAATGAAAACGAGGGATCTGCTTTACCTCCTACAGTTTCCTGGGCTACTAAAAACCAGCCATCTCAAGCATCATTACTATCAAAGTCATTAATACCGCCAAATATAACATCTATGGATGGTGTCGCATCTCAAAAAATAGTTCCCCAATCTACACAACATACTTCTATAACTACTGATTCAATTACTTCGTTATCAAAAACAGATACAACCGTTTTTCTTGATAAAATTCTTGAACACTTGTGTTCAGGTCAGTTCAAATTTGTCTTTTCTTCAACAATTTTATCTCCAGAGGATTTAAAAGCCGCTCAAACAATGCTTCCTCTTTTTACATTTAATTATGAAAGTCTTTCAAAAAAGCCTGAACCGGAAATCCGATTACAAGAAGGAAACACTAGTGTCAATACTAAATTTCGCGGATCATCTTGGCCGTATAATTCATCATCTACTACATCTGATGAGAATCTTTATAAACGGCAAACATCTCGTCATGATTTATATAGTGAAGAAGGAAACAGTCGGCTAGCTCAAGAATCACGGAAAAATCCTCAAAGATTTTATCAAGGACCTACATCTTCTCTTTCTCCAGGAATAAATTCAACATCAATGTTATATTCTACACGAAATACAATGCCTCTAGCTAATGAGGCAAATTTTGGGTCTTCAAATGCAGAAATTGTTACAAAAACATCTACACCTCCTGGGATATATACGCAAGGAATGTACCATCATAATTATGTTAAGACAAAAGAACAAGATTCAAAATTCATAAATCCTTCACATGAATATCTTAATAATTTAGGAAGACAAGCTACATCTTTGGGATCTTTGCATCATGATCATGGAATTCATCCGTTTCAAACAAGAGTTACTGATACGAAAATTATAAATTAAATTTATAAATTGTATATAGTTCTATTTTTATAATTTTAATACAGAATTACAGAAACAATATTTACTATTTCTATACAAATAAATTCTTCTAGTCTATTATCATCTTTTGGATTTTTCTTTTTTAATAATAAACACCTGACTTTTTTTAAAAAAGAAAAATCACAAAGCCCCAATGTATTCACTATAAACACATTTTTTACACTTAAGAGATTATTTAACGCTTTTTTTTTTAAAAAAATAACATTTATATAATTCAAACAATTTTTATACACTTTCAAATTTTCAATTTTAATTTTCTAAATTTTGAAAAAATATGTATTATTTTATTCAAATATTATAAAAATGCTATCGGTATAAAATAAATTTTATAATAAAAATGCTATTTTTAACTTGGATACAAATATATGTAAATATAAAAAATATAATCAAAAATAATAGATGTTCTATTTTATAGTTAAAAAAGAGTCAAAATGCAACAAACAATACATTAGAAGAATATACCTTCAATAAAAACCATATTTAAGATCTTTAATGCTTATATCATTAATGTAAACTCATTAAAATGAATAATGATATTTAAGTCGAAAAAACAATATTTGAAGGAATTCTATTGGCTCCATAAAATAATATAGAAAATGCTTTTTCTAAATAAAAAATACTATCAGTCATCTTCTGCTATTTGTTCAAACTGGTACCGAGATCGTTTCCAACTCTCTTTAGTCATGCCCTTTCCACTCCCAATAACACCAACTTTACCACCAAACTCTTCTGGACTACGAAAAATACTTTTTTCTCCAATGCGTTCGACTTTTCCGGTCCTCCCTCGTTTAACTCCCTTCTGTGCAAAAGTTTGCCAGACACGTTGACCGGCAACTAGCTCATCTTTAGCCTTAATGGCCTTCTGCTTTTTAGGAGGTAATGGAGGAGCATTTGCCACTGCTGGAGGAGGAGGAGGCTTTTCTTGCTCGATCTCAATTGCTCTTTTTTTCCCTTCAGAAATGGGCTTTACATGATATGCTTGTAGAGTTTCAATCGTATTATAATCAAGAAACTTAACAGTATAAACGGTATTCGTAGAAGATCCTGTTACAGAAGTAACTTTTGCAGGATAAAAAGCGTTGTCCCCTGATACCCATCTAGCCATTACCGTTTCACCTGTTTTATATGTTTCTGTATATTCATATCGTACCTGTCCAAAACTTTTTGCATTTGACGATGCTTCTTTAGCCTGATCTTCAAAATATGATTTTGTAAGAGCAATTAAATCAATAAGTTCAGCCTTTAAATTCTTAAGTTCTTGATTCTCTGGATCCTGTGAAAGTGCAAAATTCACACTATCTAGTTGGTATTGATATTGATTTAACTCGCTTTTATCCATAGGATTTTATTGCTTTTGAAATTAATCACTTTCCTCAATAAAAAAAAACAATAAACCAATTTCTGTATATGAAAAAATAACACAGTATCAAAAAATATTATAACTCTTTACAAATTCCTTACTTTTCTTTCATTTATTATTTTTTATCAATTTTTTAACATTTAAATTTTTTAAAATATTTCGATAAAAAAGATTTTAAAAAACAATTTCTTTTTTTTTTGCAAAAAATAATGAAATTCAAACAAATAATAGAAGTAAATTTAAAACTAAGTATAAAATAGGTTTTTTAAAATTTTATAGAGACAAATTACAAAATTATATAAATACATTTTCAGATGAATTATAAGAAAAAGATTCTATAAAATTAACTAACTTATATCAAATACAAGTGAATTCAATATAAATAAACTCTCTTAAATCTTTATTATTTAAAATATTTTAAATACAAAGTCTTAAGATGTATAAATTCATTTAATTCTTAAAACTTTTTTGAACAAATTTCCTTTATTGTGTTTATAAAACAATGTATTAAGATTATCTTTTCAATTATACAATATATTTATATTTTATTATAAAAATACATAAAAATACATTTTTATATGATCTCAGCTTATCTGAATTTCGATTACAAAAATTTTTTTAAAAAATATTTAATTATAAATAAAAAAATATATAATATAATGGAGGTAACTATTACATATATTCATGTTTTCTCTAATTCAAGGAAAAAATAGCAGAGTTATATATCTAATTTGGAAGAAATTCTTAAATGTACTCTTTTACCTAACAACGATCAAATATCCAATGCTACAAAAATTTTAAAAAATCAATACTTTGTAGAAGCTAAATCATTATTAGCATTATTGCATATAATGCAATTGTCCGAAAATCCTCAGGTATTAAATAATTTTTATTTATTTATTTATTTTAATTGCTTCGAAAGATTCGTCAATTAGCAGCTATTGAGGCACGTAAACTTATTTTACCGTTTTGGAATGAATTAGATAAATCTTTAAAATCGCAAATAAGAAAATCTCTTCTTCAGTCTATAGTTTCTGAACCTGTTTCTATTGTACGACATTCATCTGCTCGCGTTATATCTTCAATTGCTAAAATTGATTTACCTATTGAAGAATGGCAAGATCTTCCTGTATTTATATATCAAGCATCAACATCACAGAATTATATGGACAGGGAGATAGGGGTATATATTTTATATGTTTTGTTTGAAATTATGGAAGATATGTTCATTAATAAAATGGAAGAACTTTTTTCATTACTTACATTAACAATTAACGATAAAGAAAGTCGCGATGTCAGAATAACTACACTTATGATTCTTGGAAAAGTTGGAGAGATTATTGATGGCGATGATAAACAAAATGTTAAATTATTTCGAGAAATTTTACCTTCTATGTTTTTAGTTCTTAAAGAGACAGTTGATTCGAATGACGAGAATTCCGCAAAGAATTCCTTTGAAGTTTTCAATACTTTATTGATTTGTGACGGCGCTTTAATATCAAAGGCTATTAAAGATTTACTAGAATTTATGGTTCATGTTGCATCCACGACAAAATTGGACGATTCTATTCGTTGCATGGCTTTAAATTTCCTCATTACATGCATAAAATAGTATGATCTTATCTTTTTTGTATTATAATAATTTTGAAATAGTCGAAAAAACAAAATTCAAGCATTAAAACTTGGTCCTCATCTCACACTTACCATGTTACTTATTGGAACTGAAGAAGACTCCGATTCTCCTGATGATGATTGCCCTTCTCGTCTTGCATTTAGATGCATAGATCTTCTTTCTATCACTTTGTCGCCTTCACAAGTATTTATACCTCTTATGAATCATATACCTCAATATTTGCATTCTGAAAATCCAGGATACAGAAAATCAGCACTAACTGCCCTTGGTGTGGCTATAGAAGGCTCTTCTAATTTTGTTTCTACTCAATTTTCATATTTACTTACGTTAATTATTACCGGATTAAAAGATACTCATGATATTGTAAAGCGTTCTGCATTATTAGCATTGGGTCAGTTTGCAGATGAGCTCCCAGAAGAAACTTCAGAAAGACATGCAGATTTGATGCCCATTCTTCTCGAGCTTATATTAGATCCTCATGAAGAAACTAAAAAATCTGCACTTAATGCACTTGATGCATTATTAGAATGTCTTGATTCTAATAGTATTTCTAGCTATTTTCCTTGTATTATGGAAAGATTGCTAGGATTGTTTCAGTCAAACATAACACTAGAAATCAAATCTACTGTTGTTGCTGCATTTGGAAGCGCAGTATATTCTGCGAAGGAACAGTTTAGTCCATATTTTCAGCGTACAATGGAATATTTTATTCCTGTTTTACAACTAAAAGGCTCTAAAGATGAATTGGAATTTAGAGGCATGGTTACAGATACGTTAGGAACAATTGCTGAAACAGTTGGAAAAGAAAAGTTTATGCCTTATATTGAATATGTTATTCAAAGTGCATATGAAGGAATACAGATAGATCATCCTAGATTACGTGAATGCCTGTTTTGCTTTTTTGCAATTTTAGCTCGAGTATATAAACAGGATTTTGCTCCTTTTCTTCAAGTAGTAGTTCCTGCACTAATTCAATCATTAGAAAAAGATGATTCTGATGATCTATATGAAGATAGTGATGAAAACGACAGTATAAAGGATTTCGAATCTAATGATGAGAATGATAATGACACTTTTCTCAATGTTTCAAAAGTTAATTCTGCAATTACTATGGAAAAAGAAGTTGCCGCAGATGCTCTGGGAGAAATATGCTCTTATACAAAAGAATTATTTATTCCCTATATTGAACAAAGCAAAGAGAAACTTATTCAATTATCTGATCATTTTTACGAAGGTGTTAGAAAAGCTTCTATATCCAGTCTATGGAGGTTTATTGCCACAATATATAATATCAGTAACCCTCAGCAGTGGCTTCCAGGATTTCCATTAGTATGATTGCATCATAATACTTTGTTTTTATCTTATTTTAATTTAGAAAATTCCACTTCATAAAGATGTTGATGAATTTTCAACTTCGGTAAGAAATGTAACTATGGAAGTTTTAGAGAATGAAAGTGAAAGGTAATATAATTTTATATTTGTTTTCATTATCACATATAATGATGAATATTTTTCATTTACTCAGCTCACTCAGATACATAAGTTGTAGTGATGTAAAAAAATGCTAAATGGAACTCTGACAGTCCATTAATTACTATTTTTTATTTTGAATATATATAACTAATTATTTGAAAGGCTTGTTGTAATAGAAATTTGTCAAAACATTTCAGAAACAGTAAAAGTTTGTGGTCCTGGAATTTTAGGAAATAACCAAGGTAGTTGCATAAAAAGTTACATTACTATTATTAACATAAGGTTTAGTAATACAACAACTGTCTGAATATATCCTTCAAATTTTAAAAAAGCAACATCCATGTCAATTAGATGAGGATATGAATAGTTTAGTTAATAGTAATGAAGAAAATGACGATTATGTTGAGAATGAGGATAATGATATTGCAGAATATGACGCATTACTTATAGAATCTGCTATAGATGTTTTGGTTTCAATTTCTCTTGTTCTTGAAGAAGAATATTCACAGCCTTTTGGGGTTTTCTTACCATATATAGTTAAATACTATGTAGTTGTATTATATACATATTTATTTTTTAACATTGTTTTAGGAAAGTGAAACCGTAAGTGATAGAGCTATGGTGATTAGTGGTCTTGGTGAGATTATTGAAGGCTTAAAAACAGGTATTACACCATATACGGAGGTGTGTTTTTATATTTTTCTATTTATATACATTGATGTATTATAGCAAATATTTCATATCTTCATGAATGCTCTTGATGATAACGATGAAGAAATTAGAAGCAATGCTGTCTGTTCTATAGGGCTTTTATGCCAATATTCTAAATATGATTTAACAAGTCAATATATGACAATATTCTCGAAACTGCAGTCTTTATTTTCTGATAAAAATCATAAGAATTTTCAAGATAATGCAATTGGATGTGTTTCACGATTGATTATTTCACAACCTTCTTCGATTCCTCTCGCACAAGTATTACCTGTTCTAGTTTCTTTTTTACCCTTAAAAAATGATTATTCGGAAAATTCTCCTGTATATTCTGCTATTGTGAAATTATATAGGCTAAATGATATAAATATTATATCATTAACAGAGCAACTTATTCCTATATTTGCTGCTGTTTTGGGACCTCCTGAAGAGCAACTTGCTGATTCTGTAAGGAAGGAATTAATAGAACTTGTTAGAGCTCTGAATACCGATTATTCTGGGATAATCAGTCAATATCCAAGTCTTCTAAATATAATACAATAATTTTTGAAATTAATATAAGTTTCTAAGTGTCTAATTTGTTAACTATATTTCTTATATATCTAGCATTCAAAAATAGTTTAATAACATATTCAAAATAATTATCCTAATATCATAGAGAATATTTGATTTTTATATTACTAATAAATTTTTATTAAAAAGTAATAGACATTTATTTTATGTTGATATGCTTAAATCTATAGTTTTCATTCTATTTATAATAATAAGACAGTATTATAATGCTCTTTTAAAAATATAAAATTTATAATAACAACATAGAATAACAATATTTTTAAATGATTTCATCATTTATATGAAAAAATTGTGAATCCAAAAATACATAAACAAAATAAATATAATTTAACAGGTAGACATTTGAGAATTTCTAATTTTTTCTTGAATAACTTCTGTAATCACTAAATATTTTAATTCAAATCTTTTACTATATTAGTAAAAACTACCTTTTAAATTAGACGATTTTTTATTAAGATAACCTTCTAAATCTTTTAAATTAGTACTCAAGTATTTTATCCGTTCTTCATAAAATTTTATAGCAGCTTCAGTTGTCTAAATCAAAATCAATAATAAATGAATAGTACAAAATAAAACTACTTTTTCAACATAATATCCTGTGCCTATATCTACAATCACTTTATCTGGTTTAGACACCAAAATTCCAGATACATAAAGAGATGAAGTCAATGGAACTAACATTTCTCTATCTACCATTTTTTAACTTGAAAAGAAAATATTCTTATTTATCTATACTTTCATCTTCTCTATTAGACAAAGAAAATATTGCATTTTTACACTCTTCAAATTTAAACTGAGCTTGCTTTAACTTAGAAAAACTGTTTGTAAGATGATTTAATTCCAATTCAATTTGTCTGCGTATTTCATCTAATTGCTGAATTGATAAAGATGATAAATCAACTATAAATATGATTTTAAATATTTTTTAGCATTTAATTCTCTATTCTTACTTTCTTTTTGTTCCATTTTAAGTTTTTCTTTAACGATTTTTTAACAAATTTAAAATATTTAAAAGAATGGAAGTGAAAGAAAAAGAGAAATCTGAAGAAAATAAGGACAATCTTGTTATTTTAGAAGTAAGACCTTCCTGTATATTTTTTTAAATGAGTATCTTTTATCTAAATTTTAAATAATAGAAGCTAAATTCTTTGACAAAACGAACATGTGAACTTTTTTCTTCAGAATACTATTTTTGTTTAAATATAGATGATGAGTCAAGGTATTTGTTATATATTTTTTTTATTTAGAACTTTTTTTTATATATTTTCAGTAAAAAAGTGAAAATTAATTATAAAATAAAATCAGAATACAAAAATGCACAAGAATTACCACAATTTATTTCTGACAAATACAAAAACAAATCTCTAAAAAAAGACATAGAGAAAGTATCTTCAAAAAAAGAAGGTTTCAACATTTAAATATATATTAATTATAAAATTAATTTTACAAGAAAATGAACCTAATTCTTCAAGTGAGTTAATTGAAAAAATTATATCAGAAGCTCATCAGTATGTTACCTTTGAAAAATATATGAACCATGTTTAATGATTTCTTCAGAAATGATAATCAAAACACAATGACATTAACACGTCAGCCTAAACCAGAATTATTAAAACATTCGAATCATATAGTAAAAAATACAAATAATCATTCATCTACTGGACTTATTCGAAAGAAAAATGTTAAACCAATTGTAAGAATACCATCTTTTTTTTTTTTATTAATATTTTTTCAAGAAACCACAATGGCATGCTCCATGGAAACTAATGAGAGTTATTAGTGGACATTTTGGTTGGGTAAGGGCTGTAGCAGTAGAACCAGGAAATCAATGGTTTGTTACAGGAGCTGGTGACCGTGTTATAAAAGTAAATATAGTAGAATTATATTTATAGTCGTTCAATTAATTTTAGATTTGGGATCTTGCATCTGGTACTCTTAAATTATCATTGACAGGTCATATTTCAACTGTTAGGGGTCTTGCAGTATCATCTAGGCATCCTTATCTTTTTTCATGTGCAGAAGATAAAATGATTAAATGTTGGGATTTAGAAACAAACAAAGTGATTAGGCATTATCACGGATCTCTTAGCGGTGTTTATTGTTTAGCTTTACATCCTACTCTAGATGTTTTGTGTACAGGAGGGAGAGATTCTGTTGTAAGAGTTTGGGATATGCGTACTAGAAACAATGTTCATGTACTTTCTGGACATAATCAAACAATTGCAGATGTAAAATGTCAAAATGTAGATCCACAGGTTATTTCTGGTTCTATGGATTCAACCATTCGTCTTTGGGATCTAGCAGCTGGAAAAACTATGACTGTTCTAACAAATCATAAAAAAGGCGTGAGAGCACTTGTTCTTCACGAAAAGGAATTTAGTTTTGCAAGTGGAAGTGCAGATAATATTAAACAATGGAAATTCCCTGAGGGGTTATTTATGCAAAATTTTGAACAACATAACGCTATCATAAATACTTTGTCTTTAAATAGTGACGATATCATGTTTTCTGGTGCAGATAATGGGTCAATGTCATTTTATGATTGGAAATCAGGTTACAAGTATCAAACATTAAATACTATTGTTCAACCAGGATCATTAGAAAGCGAAGCGGGAATATTTGCAAGCACATTTGACAGAACAGGTCTTCGTCTTATTACATGTGAAGCGGATAAAACAATTAAAGTTTATAAACAAGATGAAACAGCAACTGAAACAACTCATCCACTTGATTGGAAACCAACTCTTTCAAGAAAAAGATACTAACTTTCTATACAGCATATCTTTTATAATATGAATTATATAAGAATATATAATATGTTATAATTTTAAATATTAATTTACGTAAACATAGATATTCCCGTGTTTTAAGTTAAATGATTATCCAAAGACCTCTTTTTTGCCAAAAAAACAGGTTTGTTTGGAAAAATGACCCAACTTATCGTTTCATAAAGCCTACATATTTATCACCTCCAAAAGTTGTCCTTGATGACTTTTCTATTCCAAATTCAATTACCCTTCCTTATTATGCAAAAACTGGAACCAAAAGCTCCTGGAACAATAATATTCCTCTTGGAATAAACAATAAAAGTAAAGATTATGACCCATTGCTGCTATCTGGAATGCGGAATGCAGGAAAATGGACAGCAGAATGTTTAAAATATGCAGAAACACTTGTTTATCCAGGTATTAAAAGCGAAGAAATTGACGAAAAAATTAGAAAATGGGCGTTTTCAAAAAACATGTACCCATCTTCGTTAAATTACGGCGGTTTCAATGGAAGTTGCTGTATCAGTATTAATAATATTATTGCTCATGGGGTTCCCGACAAGTAAAATTGCCCAAATATCTTAAAAAAATACTGAAAAAATACAAAGAAATATTCTATGTTCAGGGGACATTGTAAATATAGATATCGCGCTTTTTGTTAAGCATCCTGATGACCCAGATGCACATTTTCATGGAGATACATCATCAACGTTTGGTGTTGGTGATATATCTAAAAATTCCAAAAAATTAATTTATTACACAAAAAAAGCACTAGAAGCAGGAATCAATGAATGCTATCCAGGAAAACCGTTTAATGCAATCGGAAAAGCAATAGAAGCTGTTGCGAAAAAATCAGGGTTCGATGTTAGTAAATATCTTGCTGGACATGGCATTGGAAGGGAGTTTCATTCGTATCCTCTTATTCTTCACCATGGTAAGTAAACCCCTTTACATAAACATTTTTAATATAGTATATAGATAACAATGATTCAAGAACAATGATCCCCGGAATGATATTCACAATCGAACCCTGTCTCTGTGAAGGAAACGCAAATGATTTAGTTCTACATCAAGACGGATGGTCAATATCTACGTCAGATGGCAGTAGATGTGCCCAATTTGAACATACTGTTTTAATTACAAATGACGGTGTTGAAATTTTAACATAAGCTATCTTTTTAAAACTGATATAAGAGATCTCAATTTCTTAAAAAATAATCCTAGTTCTGAAAATTAAGTTCCTGAGATAAAACTGCTGTCAAAACCCACTCCATATTATAAATTAAAGGTATTTGATTTTCCTTTTTCCTTTTTTCAATAAATTGTTTTGAAATTTTATCATCCAAATTATTGGATATTAGTACAAGTGAAAACCCGTTACATTCTATTTCATTTCTTCGACTCGTAGCTAACATACAAACACCTCCATTTGCTTCAATAATTTGTTTTACAGTATCTATTCCATTGTTATAATTTAGTACAGCATCAGGAGAAATTAAAAATAAATATCCTTTAAATAAAGAACACTTATTTTTCCGTGCTTTTTCCAAAGATTCTGTAAGTTTAAAATTGTATTTCGCTTCGGATTCAGAGTCTATAAGAATATAATCATTTTCATCTAATAATTAGAACTAATTCAAACATAACAATATAAAAACTTACCGACAATTTTTTTTTCTTTAATACATGCTTTTATCCAGTCTGTAGACAATATTTTTGGAGCATATGGAAGAGCGGACAAAAATTTTTGAGTTCGTTGAATCCGAGGAGCAACAAGATGTGTACATTCCTTAGCATCTTGAACAGTAATTATTCCCAAAGCAGATAAAGTCTTTTACTATTAATATATATTTCCGCGTATCATTAAAATCAACCTTTTCCATTTGACTATTCCAATCTTTATATCCTGTTACCAAAATTCGAATATTGCAATCTTGAGAACTTTTATCCATTTCAAAACAAGCAACTTTAGAAGCTCCTCTAACATTAACAGTCAATAGTGCGGAAAAATAGATAATATAACCTTACAATACTTTATTATTTTCTTCATTCTCGTGATCAACAGACAATTCTTTAGACCTTTTTCGTACATTTTTCATACTATTAGGCTGATCAGAAATCGTCTTCCTTTTGCACTCCTTTTGATACAACAAAACATCTGGCATTATTTCATTATGCAATTTTTCTAAAGCTATTACGGCTGCTTTTCTTTTATTAAAAGATGGCAAGTTTTCTTCTACAGAGGAATTAAAATCAAAAGTTGAACAATTATCACTATTAATGGACAAAAAAGCGAGATCTTTTGACGTCGACTGTATATTTAATGAAAGCGAAGATGTTTCCCGTGATACTTTATCATTACTAGATGAAAAACTGTTTGGATATTCCAATAATTTCGGTTCCTCAAGAGGGTTTTCTATAATAACGGAATCACAATCCTTATTGTCATAAAACATTTTTACTACATCCATGTCTATGGGTGTGTTTCCGACCATTTCTATGAAATTAGTTTGTGAAGGGAAATAAATATAACGAGGAGTTGTAATGTTTTGAACTTTCCATTTTGCATACGTTTCTTCAATCCAAAGATGATTTACTATATGAATATTCCATTCTAATGCGGCCATATATTTCTGTCCAGACTGACTACTAGATAAATAATAGATTATTTGTTTGGCCATTCATACCATGGAATAATTAAATGGGTATTACTAGGTTTCATATTTTTCGTAAAAGTAGCGCCAGATACTTCAATTAATTTTTCGAGGTATTGTCGAGATTCTCCTTGGTAATTTGAAATAGTGATTACCTAAGATGTAAAAAACAAGAAGAAAAAAAAAGTTTTCAAACGGCTACCATTTCTCTCATTTCCGGAAGACCATTTCTTACAATAGGATAATGCAAAAGATTTTGTTCCGGTTTGACCCATGTTTTATAGACAAACATCCAATAAAACCATGCCAAGTTACCTACCGTAATGCCTTGACGCGCTGCCTAAATGTAACAATGGGTATTTATTAAGTAAACAAACAATCCATACATTGACATATTCCTTTCCTTCTCGATACATGCCGATAAAAACATTGGCATCTTGAACAGAGGATACAACGGTTGCACCCAGCTCCCTAGCAACCGTTTCCAACGTACATCGAAGCCTCTCAGAAATCCCCAGACTGTTTGAAAACAGCACTCTCTTGTACTTTAAACACTTTTTCCCCACCAAATCCACATCCTGCCTGTCCCCCACAACACCCCGCCCCTCTGCACCTTCAAAACCCCGCGGAAACAAGTACGGCCCTTCTTCGACCCACCGACCCTGCTTCAAACACTCGTCAAACCAGCGCGGATCCACAATCTTTATCCCACACTCCGGCCTCCTCAACACCTGCCGACACACCTCCTATACAAACCCCCGTTTTAACCCTCCTCATCCATCACCTCACATGTTATATGCAAACCTACATGCTCCTCCTCCTCCGCAATCACGTGCGTCACACTCTTCGACAAAACCTTGGCCCATCGCCCCCCCAGCGCCACCACCGCCTCCCCTATCGCCTCCCCGTCCCGCTTTCCATCGATTCCTTCCACACACAGAACCACTGCCCCCGTAAAAAAGTACCGCGGATCCACCGAGAAATACCTCACACTATACGCACGTTTCGTCAATATGATTACATGTTTTATATACACGGGATCCATCAAGTACTACTTTTGCAAATGTCTTCGCCGCACCGACGCCTCCACCCATTCTGCTTTCACTACTGGAACGCCTCTTTTTTGTGCCCATTGCGCGCCTTTTCCGTGCAGATCGGTGGCAATGACATGTGTAATTGCTGCGCACAGCTGCTGCATCTGCTGCGCCCCGCCAGCCTCGAGCATTGCCTGCACCGAGGATGGCCCAGCAGGCACGGCGGGCGGTGCGGGCGGTGCAGGCGGTGCGTGCGGTGCAGGCGGTGCGTGCGGCGCGTCTTTGACGTCGAGATAGAACCGGACGCTGCCAAAGAGGCGGTCGAGGCGGTCGAGGCGGTCGGACGGGGTCTGCATGTGGGTCCAGGTCGGGGCCGGGTCGGGGTTAGGGGGGCACCGGGCACGCGGGTGTGCCGGGAACAGGGGTGTGTGGGATAGGGGCACAAGGGCGTGCAGGTCTAAGGGCAAGGGGGACACCCGTGTGTATAGGAACGAGACACCCATGTGTATGGGGGTGCACGCGGGACACACGTGTGAGGAGGAACACCCGCGTGGGGATAGGGGGCACGCGGGTGTTCAAAAGGAACAAGACATCCGGACACCCGAGGGGTAAGAGGCACCCTACCTCCTCCACCCGGGTGTCCCCCTCCCCTCCAACACACACGCACGGGTGCCCCCCGCCCGCGTGCCCCGCCCTAGCCTCACACACCCCTGTGCCCGGTGCCCCCCCCCCCCCCCCCCCCCCCCCCCCCCCCCCCCCCCCCCCCCCCCCCCCCCCCCCCCCCCCCCCCCCCCCCCCCCCCCCCCCCCCCCACACCCCCTGGCCCCTTCACCGAACACCCGCGTACCCGGTACCCAGCCCGCTCGGCCCCGCTCGGCCCCGCTCGGCCCCGCCTTTTCTGCCAGCCGCACCTCCTTGTCCCGCACTCAACACACGGATGAACCTCGTCGAGCGAACCGACGGACTCACCGACGGACTCACCAACGGGTTGACCAACGGGCTGACCAACGGGCTGACCGACAGCTTAACCGACGGACTGGCCGATGGGTTGCCCAACAGCTTATCCAGCGTTGCCAGCGTTGCCAGCGTCGCCAGCGTCGCCAGCGTTGCCGGCGTTCTCGTCGAGCCCACCCACCCATGCATCCAAGCCACAGACAGCACACACACCGTAGACGAGGAAGGACTGGTTAACGTGGTTCACGGACACTATGCGCTGCACCCGGTCGATACACAAAGCCTGATTCCACAGCCACAAGTAGGCGTTCATTACGCATCGCCGGAAGATATCCGTGCGATGCTGAATACGTACGCAAAGTTTAAAGGGTTTGCGGTGTCGGTGCGTGCATCGAACCGTATTACGTATCGCTGGTGAGGAGGAGGAGAGGGAAGGGAGTGGGAGATGGTTAAGGGGGTGTGTTTAGGCAGTGTGTGCATGGGGGGAAGTATCGAAACACGCGGAATCTGCCGGCGGAGATTACGGTGGATCCGGCGATGATGGCGGATCCGACGGTGCCGAGGCGGCAGCGGAAGCAGACGACGAAGCGGACGAACTGTCCGTGGCTGGTGAGGGCGGGGCTGAGTCAGTCGGAGCTGTGGAAGATTACGAAGGTGATTGATGAGCATAATCACCGGCTGTATCCGGATGATCCGACGGTGTATCATCAGAACCGGCCGATGACGAAGCAGCGGGTGCAGCGGAAGAAGGCGCGGAAGCCGAGTGCGCGTATGTTGGAGCAGCAGGGGATGGGGGGGGGGGGGGGGGATGCCGAGTATGGAGTCGACGTTGAAGATTATTTCGCTTGTTCCTCAGGATTTTGAGCAGGGGATGATGGATCCTGAGCTGGATATTAGCTTGGACGAGTCGGTGATGCGTACGATTGGTACGCAAACGGAGGAGCTGTGAGTGGTGGGGGGGGGGTGCATTGGGTGCATTTGGCCTGTTTTGAAAAGCGGTGGACAGCGTGTATCTATTGTGTCGATCTCTTTGTATGTGTAGTTGGATTTTGTTGTTATTTATAATAGTATATGCGGCCATTTGCCAGTAGTTGGATAGATTATTAGTGTAGCGGACCAAGCAATAGAGTATTTTTTACGTTTTTTTTTTTTTTTTTTAAAAACATGCGGGTTATATATATATATTTCATTCATTCATTCATTCATTTGTTTAGCCTTTCCCAATTCGCATCTTTTCTATCTCAAGAGAAAGCATACGAAAATTATCCAGTAAAGAAGCCACTTCGTCATACTTGCGTCTCTGACTCGCTTCTTTAATCCAATTCTGAACATGTTGACGTTGCTCTTCAAGAATCTCAAGCTCTTCAATACGTCCATCATTAGACGATACGGAAACACCTTGTAAATTCGTATTACTATTCTGCTTTTTTAAAAAATCAGGAAGAAATTGTAAAGAACATAAATTTTTTTGGAGAAATCGGTTTGCTTCCAAATGAATAGAAGTTTGGAGCTTTTGCACAGTCATCAACGTAGTCGGTATTTGAAAGATGGTTTTTGATACTTTATCATATTGAAAAAATAATTCTAATATGTTTTTTCGACATTGAGCAACAACATCCACTGATTTCTGATCTACATCCTCCTTATTTTTTCTACCAAAAATATTAACAATTACAAATCAGTAAACAAGATATTTACTTACTTCAATTCATCTAAACGATTTTTAAAATCAGGCAACAACTGTTCTATTTTGCATCTAAGCGTAGACAACTCCTATATATATATATATTATTAATATTTATAAAAGCGGATATAAAATAACTTTATATAAAGTAACAACTTCATATGGTTTTAAAAGACAACTGCGAAATTTTTTTTTAAAAAAAATAACATGCTCACAATCTTTACAAATGCGTATAGATATCGACAAATGGGGTATACTGCTCTTCGAATCCTTGTTCGCTGAAAGTATATGATTATATGAAAAAAGTATAAAAACAAAATACCTATTTCATCATTAAAAAGTCTGTTCAAAGATGATTTTGTTCTAATATTAAATTGGACGTCTGAGGAACATTTTGTTTTTAAATCATCACATACAACTCTTCCACAAAGTCTACAATGATGTTTTCTATTTGTATAATTAAAAGGATATCTAAAAAAATTAAAAATATAAAACCAGACAAAAATGGAAATTACTTGCAAAGCGGACAATGAGTAACAGATAAATCATTCTCCCATGATACAACGGTTTGTTCTAGTATTTTTCTTTGTGATTTAAAAGAAACAATAGTTTTAAAAAAAGAATTCGCAATAGGTTCATTAATTGAATTCGATATAAGATTTATAAGCTATATTTATTATTTAACAAATCTTAACTCCATAAAAATTACTTTCAAAAGCCTTTTTTCGAGTCTATTTGCGTAAAGATTAGTTTTATGTACTGCCTGCGTACGATGTTGCTTAAATTCTGAAAAAAGATCTATAATGGGTCCTAACATATAAACCTTAAAACTGGGAATATTTTTCATATTTTATTTTCAAAATTACCATTTGTATCTGTATATCCTTTTCTCGTTTCATAACAATCTTTACAAACACGGGACCATATACCATAAATAGGATCATGTCGAGCTTCTTTAGATAATTTAATCTAGAAAAATATTATAATAAAACCTTTTTAAAAAACATTTACTTACTTGATATAATGTATGAAGACTACAAAATAATTTTCCGCATTTTCTACCTTTGAATAGTTATTACCTGTATTTAAAAAATAATAAATTTCTCTTGATAATGTCTATAATAGATAGTTTTGCGTAAATACGTACAGTTTATGCGGTCTGCTTTAACAACTAAATGCTTTCTACATGATACTACCGAACACACTGCATTTTCAACCTCTGTTTGCCAATGACTTTTCACCATAGCTTCCATCTCCTTTTTTGCTTCATCACAATCCATCCTATTTTCATTTAACTCAAATGATTCACATTTATTAACAATGTTCTGCGCTACTGCAATAGAGGCAATATGCTTTGCCTCATCTACCCTCTTTTTCAACCATGATTTTACTGTCTCCTTTTGCTTTTCCGTTGTTTCAAAGTGTATTTTATCCAAATGCTGATTTAACCTGTGCAAATTTGCCTGAAATAAACCCAAAATTAGCCACTAAAACACTTAAATTTCCTCAAAAACTTACTAATAATTTATTACAAATAGGACATTGCAACATATTCTGCGTCTCTGAATAAGTAATTGCGCAATTATTATTGTTATGATTCATAAATTTAACAAAATCAATAAAAATAACCCCTAAAAACCCTCTAAATGTTTTAATATGTGTTTCATATTTTAGAACAAACGGATTAACCGTTTTGCTCTATGAATCATCGTGCACGAAGCACATATTTGTTCTCTCTTTACACAGTACGATTCTGTTTTACAGAAAACTAAAATAGTACGTATATATATTTTTAAGTATGATTTCTTTGAAATTAATGTATATTTTTAAAAGAATATATTGAATTTAAAGTATTTTTATTATCTTTTGATATTTTTTAAAAAGTAAATGGAACATCATTCACCAACGATTTATAAACCTCGACAAATAGCACAGTTAGTTGATGATCGGCCAGTTGAGTTATTTGTACAGGGATTTCTTGACTGTATTCTTGTCATTGCAACAATGCGCGGCAGTGTTTCTGAATGGGTAACGGTTTATTATCTTTTATTCATGAATGAATGGTTGAATTTGCCTAGATTTCTGTGCCTTTGAATAGTGTTGCGTCTGTGATACGAGACACGTTGATCATGCAGAACGATGAGTTGCCATTGCCTTATCTTTCTCCTAGATTTTTATTAGGATCGTCGCATCTTCCTCATGCTGATATGGCACGTATGTACGCATCTCAAATAGCAACGCGTATTGTACGAGATCAACCTAAAGAACAAAGGACTGTGATTGTTGGGCTTGGTTTAGATTGGAAGCAAACTATGGATGCGCAACGTAATTTGTATCAAAAAATTATGGAAATGATGGCACAATGTAGAGTATGGTAAATATATATATATAAAAAACAAAGGTCCCCATCATGGTGCTTGTATTGCAATGCAATAGGACATTTTTACAAAGATATGTGTATAAACATATTGATCCTTATTGACATATCACAAATTTATAAAGATAGTACTTGGAAAATTTGTAAAAAAGAGTATTAAGAAAAATAAACGTATATAATAAATTAAATTAACATATATAATTAATGTTTTAGTAGATATATTTTTTTTTTTGAAAGTTCGACATAAATATAATTTTTACGTTAAACAGCAATCTCATAGTACAAGAAACATCTGTAAAAACAACCTATTTTCAAGGGGAAATTAATAATATAAACAAAAAGTCAGTATAAATGGAGAAAAAAAAGGTGTATATAGCTCTTGGACTAGAAGGTAAATTTTATAATAACATATGATACATATGTAATGTAATAGGTTCTGCAAACAAAATGGGAGTTGGAATTATTAAACACTCATGCAATGGACCCGCAGAGACTTTGGCTAATCTTCGCCATACATATATTACTCCTCCGGGTGAAGGTTTTTTACCTAAACATACAGCAAAACATCACAGAGAATGGGCTATCCGTCTTGTCCATGAAGCCATGAAAAATAGCGGGTTAAAAATGGACGATATTGATTGTATCTGCTTTACACAAGGTAGGTTCTTTTATTTTATGATATATATAATTATGATTTATAGGACCTGGAATGGGCGCGCCTCTTCAAGCAGTAGCAATTGTTGCACGAACGCTTTCGCTTTTATTTAATAAGCCTTTAGTAGGAGTCAATCATTGTATTGGACGTATGTATCTGTTTATGTTTCTGTTGTTTTGATTAATAACGATTTTAGATATAGAAATGGGACGGGAAATTACGGGTGCGATAAACCCTGTAATATTATATGTAAGCGGTGGTAACACGCAAGTAATTGCATATGCTAAGCAAAGGTATGTTGTGTAGAGTTATACTTTATATTATTAATTGGCAGAAGATATCGTATTTTTGGAGAAACATTGGATATTGCCGTTGGAAATTGTTTAGATCGTTTTGCACGAACAATCCATCTATCTAATGACCCCTCTCCTGGTTACAATATAGAACAGCTTGCTAAAAAGTATGTTTTATTTTTTTCTAAAAAAAATTTTTACTTATATATTAATAGAGGGAAAGTATTAATTGAATTACCGTACACAGTTAAAGGAATGGATTGCTCATTTTCCGGCATTTTGGGTGCTATTGATGTTATCGCAAAAGGACTCTTTGAAGAAAATACTACAGTTTTTCGTAAGGATTCTTTATATACAAAAGAAGACTTATGTTTTTCTCTTCAAGAAAATGTATTTTCTATGTTAGTTGAGATAACTGAGAGGGCTATGGCACATGTAGGGAGTGATGAAGTTTTAATAGTTGGTGGTGTTGGTTGTAATGAAAGGTTACAAGAGATGATGAGACTCATGGCACAAAGTCGAGGTGGAAAACTATTTTCTACAGATGAGAGGTAATTTATTTCAAAACATGTGGTAAATAAAAACTTATAACAATTTAATAGATTTTGTATTGATAATGGCTTAATGATCGCACATGCAGGATTATTGGCATATAAAACGGGATTTCAAACAAAGATTTGCGATAGTCAATGTACACAACGCTTCCGTACAGATGAAGTATTTATTTCATGGAGAGAGCCATAAAATATTTAAGATTTTTAAAATAAAAAAATGAATATATATATATATTGAAATTTTTAATTACATCTTTTAAATTTTACTGTCATGGGATACGTGGATTAAACATTTTTGAGCTATTTTCTTTACATATTTTTGTTTTTAAGATTTGAGAGTTTTCATTTCTTTTAATTATATTTATATTATTATATCAGCATATTCTATATTAGTGATAGTTATGAGTGTACAATGGTACGGAAATATTCAGAATTATTGTGTCTAATTTGATTAAGTATTTTTTTATAATTTTTATATTTTTAAACTATAAAAATGATTTAAGTATAAAATAATTAAAATATTTTCTTTGTGAGAATGGTTTTATTTATTTTTAGTATATTATGTTTAAATTATTAGTAGTTTTTTATAAAATATTTTGATTGCTATATATACTTAGTAAATTTATCAAAAACACCTAGAAAGTTTTTTTCAATAAAAAAAATAAAAAATATCAATAAATCTTGGTTTTTTTTATTTAATAGTATAATTTCATTTTTTTTATTTTCTTTTTTAAAAGAAATTTTTATAAAGGTTTGAGTTTGAATTTATCAAAATTTAAGATATACTTATAAAATTTACAAAATAATTTTACTTAAAAGTTTTCAAGAAAATGATTTGTTTTTATAATAAAACAATTTAAAAGTTGGCAAAAAATTAACATGGGAAAAATATATAAACATTTAAATAATACAAATAATAAAGATCAAAGAGAGGATTCTGATAAATCTTCATATGAAAAAGAATATCAAGTAAACTGAATTTTTCAAATTGTTTTTTCTTTCTAAAAAAACATAGGATTTGCTTCAAAAAGGTTTTTAGAATATCAATATATATATATATATATATTAATACAATTAGAGCTTTCAAAAGTTCCATTTGGCATGCTGGTTTCAGCAAAAGAAGATCTTAATGCACAGTTTGATAAAAAAAACAAATACAAGGAACTTTATGACAATAGAAAGAGGCTTAAGGACATGCTTTTAAAAAATAAAGAAAAAATAAGTAAGAAAAAACATTCTAAACATGCACCATTGGAAATGTCGTCTAAAAAACCTGTTTCAAGGTTCAGACAAGTAATACCTGTTACAAATATTGAAAGAAGAGACCCGCGTTTTGGCTTTCAAGAGCGTGTAAATTCTGTCAATTTAGATTCAAAATATTCATTTATTAAAAATTACCAACAAAATGAAATAGAAATGTTAAAGGATGCATTGAAATTTGAAAAAGATGAAGAAGAAAAAGAGAAATTGAAAAAAGCAATCACATCTTTAGTAGTTTTAAATATATCTTAATACTATTATTAATATTTATTTAGGAATCAAAATTGATGGCTTCAAAAAATAAAGAGGAAGCATTAAGAGTTCTTCGTGAACATAAAAAGGCAGAAAAAGCAAAAGTAGAAGCAGGAAAAGCGCCGTTTTTTTTAAAAAAAAGTATAAGCATTAATTATTTAATATATTGTATTAACTTTCCCATAGAAGAGCAAAAAAAATTAATAGAAATGAATAAACTTTCTAAGCTTAAAGGAACTAAAGCTTTAAATAGATATATAAAAAGAAAGGATAAAAAATTAGCATCTAAGGAAAGAAAAAGACTACCTAAATATCACCCTAGGAAATAATCATATTTTATGGAAAAGGAGAGCATATTCTATAATTGCATTTATAATTTAAAGGTTAATAAGTATATTTGTAAGATTTTTTATATATTATTTTTGTACATTATTATAAAACTAAAAAAAATTATAAAATATTAAATTTCTAACTATTTAAAAACTTTTTCACTCGCTACAGCATAAGTCTTATCTTCGATTTTAATTGGATCCTTTTTATTCCAAAAGGATTCAACTAATTTTTTATCCTCTTCCTTAGTATGATCTAGAAGCGTAAAATCATATGATTCCCAATCAGGTGCTACATCAAATGCTTGTTTAAAATCTTTGCCTCTAATAACAAATACGCCACTAATAATACTATCGTGATTCACTCCGTACACGATTAAATTTCCAAAAATATATTTTCTACTTGCGTCTAATCGTTGAAAGAATCCTAATAAAAATGAAAACAATTCTATCATTATTTAAATTTAAAATACCTCCACAAAGATTAGAACTTTGAAAAACCAAACCAAGTTCATCATTATACTAAGTAAATATTTAGTTATAGAATTTGTTTTATGTTTATGTCTCATACTTTGTAATCAACCTTCCATAGAGAATATACATCTGCATCAAGATTCTCCCAGAACCATTTCATTGCAACAGATGGATCATTATTTGAATATTGACGTTTCCATTCATCTAATACAAATGTGCCTGTTGGTGCAGAATCAAGAGGATGTTTTGGCTTCTTTTCCACACATGACTCTTCAGCTTCAAGAGAAGCCTCAGGTGTAGCAGCATGCTTAACAGAAGGTGTCTTCTGGGCCTTTTGAGGAACATATTTAATAGGTTCTTCAATTAAATTAGGAACTTCTACAGCGGCAGTCCAAATAGGCTGATTAGTAACTGTTACAAACCATCGAACAAGATTCTGGAACCTTAAACGCCATTCTTTTCCAAAAACCTAAAAAGAAAATTAATTATATTCAACAATAATTCATAAAAAATTACATTTGAAAATCCTGGTGTAAGATGTGCTGCCATAACAATATCAGCAAGAGTTAAACGCTCACCAACCAAAAACGTCCTTTCCAACAAGAAATCGTCAACATATTTACACAACCTTTCTGTCTCTGCTTGATTATGATCCACTGTTTTCTTAACATATGCAGATCTGCCGGTTAAAGGATGAACCCAATTAGCGAGTGATGTTATAAGATCAGTATTTGCAAACGAGATCCATTGAAGAATCAATGCATATTCTTTTTTTGTTTTCCCAAGAAGCGTCGTTTTTTCATTTTGACTCGCAACTAATAACAAAAAAGTAAGATAAAACACATAAAAAAAATAATGCATCAAATAATGTTTAGTCTTTTCTGGACATGACATCACTTTGTACGAAAAATTTCCACCTTCTACACATAATCCCGACTACAAAATGTCCAGATTAAATAAAATGCACATTTGCATAAGTTGTTGCGTCAGATCGTCTGTTTTCAACACATTTTTCAGACAGGGATAACTATGTAATTTTCTTACATCATCACCCACACCAAATTGCTTCAGCAATGCGAAAATTAAAGACTACTTACAATAGATAGAAATCGCATTTGTTTCTGACAATATGAAGTCATCTATGCCTTTGAAACCCGGGATCTAAATGAAAAAAAAAACATTTAAAACATATATACACGTATATTATGAAAAATAATACCTTTCCTTTTGGGAAATTAGAAAGATATTCTTTACTTAATCCATGAGCCGGATGCTCAGTAATAAGTTCTATATTAAGATTGTTTGCTTTTGCAAGGATCAAGAGAGGAATTGTCCTAAAATATGTTAAAAAACTTTTCTAAATACTATTTAACCATTCCTAGCATTTTTTTCATAACCATAAACTTTTCCAAATAACATTTTGCAAAATATGTTAAAAGATAATTTTTTTAATTGTCGGTGAGAAATTTAAACGTAACGTTTTGGAAATATTTAAAAAATAATATAGTATAATAAATGAAAAATGGGAAAAAAAGATACATTGATATATATATATATATATAATAATAGAAGCAGACGTTGTTAACAAAGAATTAAAATATTATTTTTATCTTTTAACCCAAGCATTTTTCTTACGAGCTTTAGGTTGACCTAAAAGAAATCAGGAAATGAAAGAATAAAAAAATGTATCAAACCAGGTTTTTTACGTTCGACACGTCGAGAATCACACGTTAGACAAGACACTATATATTTTCGTTAAAAGTATATTACACGTTTAATAAATAACACTTACTTTTCCGAAGCAAAGGTCGAAGTTCAGGCTCATGAATTATTAATCCTCGAGAAATAGCCAATGCAGAGGCTTGTGATTGACCTTGTATACTTATCAATACATAGTTTACTAATACGTTAAGAAAATAGACCTGTTGATCCCCCTCCATCAACAAGAATCCATATATTATATTGAGAAAGACGGTGTGTGATTTTTAATGGAAATATTAGTGATTCTCTATCACACACACGATAAAATGCTTCAAATAAAGATTTTCCATTGACAAGAATTTGCCCATCTCCCTTAATCATCCACACTCTTGAGACGGCTTCTTTCCTCCGTCCTATAGTACGAGAACGTCCCAAATTATCCAATGAAAGGCTATGTTTCTCAAAATACTTATCAGAAGGTTTTCTGGAATAAGCATTAATTATTTCTTTGGCATCTTGAGGCATAAACATTGGATCGATTCGGTTAATTCTGTTGAGCATTTGGGTAATTGTACGATATTCAGAAGCTTTTACATATGCTAACTCCTCTCTATTAGCTTTATATTGATCCAACGTTTTCCAAAGCCGTGACGGAGCTTTTTCAAAAGATATTGTTGGAAACGTTTGACAACGTTTAAGAATATTTTCTACCTTTAAAAAGTCGTCATAAAACCCTTCTTTTCCTGTAAAATACGAGCTTGAGACAGGTTCATAAAAAGGCATTGATCCATTATTGCGAACATGTTTTAAAGTTCGAACAGTTAATCGTCCAGAACGAAACGCTTGAAGAATTTGCATAAAAAACTTTGTAAAAAAATATTAACACCGTGTTTCTCCCAAAACCAAATATCCTTTGTTTCTTTAAAACCCACTTTTTATATATAAACCAAAACTACGCGAACAAACAAAACCCCCCCAATAAACTTTAAATTATGCTTTTCCGCGCCGTTTTCCACACGTTTTGTCTACAATTCTTGCAAAAAAATACTCATTTCAACGTTATAAACACTTCATCGTTTTTTAAAGTCTGATCAACCCTTAGCAGTTAGGGTTAGGTCGCTCCTGTTTTTTAAGAGTTGCACACACGGGTTCAAAATCATGGTTTATGTCATTGCTGGACGAGTTGTTAAGTCTGAATATGTAAGTAAACACAGATATATCGTTTAAACTGTACGTATTGTTTTAGATAGCGATTGGAACGATTTTGACGCTGTGCAGCGTTGTTGGTAAGTATTTATATATATATCAATCATTGATGAGGACAAAAAACGTGCTTAAATGTATGTTGTAAGGATATGCCGTGCGTAAAGCCAACAAACAAGCAGCTTTGCTGCGAGCAAGTGACCCGCCTATTCACGCTGTAAGTGCAGAAGAAGAAGCGTTCATTCGGTATGTATATTTTGTATATTTCCTCAATATATTATAACCGTATGGGCCAACACAGAAATAAACTCGAAGCGTTCAAACGAAATGCGTCCCCTCGTCACAACGTATGAAAAATCATGTGGTTGTTGCTTTTTTTTTTTTTAGAAAAACACCCCATTCACTACGTAGTCTATATATATATAGAATATATTACAAAAAAAAAATGTATCACATATAAAAGGAAAGAAAAAAAAGAATATCTATGATAGCAAAGACTTGGCATCCGGATGCCAAGTCTTTGCTCTCTTCTCCCTTACATTATATATTAATAAAAATATCCCGCCAGTCGACGATCCACACACACACACACACACAGAAAGAACACAACTCCTCTGACCCCATTGTGCGTGCGTCCGCAGCTCGGCGGCTGCGGAACAGCAACAGAGAGCGCTTAAAGAGCTTAAAAAACCTCCGGCAGACGCAGTTATATATGATGCAGATAAGCAGTGCTCAAGCCGGACTGCATGAAGCGGCCGTGCAGCCGTCTTTTTGCGGGAAACGTGCGCGTTCGGATGAAAAGACGCCGGATGGGCGGGCGAAGCGCAAGCGGGTGGGAGCAGCGCTGGCAGCAGCGCCGTGCGAGCCGTGTGAGCCGTGTGAGCCGCACGACTTGCACCGCCTGCACAGCTTGCACAGCTCGTGTGAGCCGCATAGAATGCGGGAAAAGGCGCTTTTTCTAGAGGCGCGGCGGGCGCGCCGGCAGGCGATTCACGGTATGGAGCAGGAGCGCGTGCAGCGGGAGCAGATGCGCATTCATGCGCTGCTTGTTGCGCGGTGGGGCGCGCGGGCGCGGCGCACGCAGGCCTGCGCGCAGCCGTGCGCAAAAGAGGCCAAAGAAGCGGATGTATGCGTGCTTTTATCGCAGGAAGAGGTTTCTCCTGTCTCTGCAGTGGGAGCGGAGGAGGTGCTGGAGCGTTTGGAGCATTTGGAGCGTTTGGAGCGTTTGGAGCAGCCGGAGTGTCTGGAGCAGCCGGCGAAGCGGGTTAAGCGGGGGATGCAGTCGGTGGAAGAGCAGACGGTGTTTATTTGGCGTGAAATGACCAAGAAAGAGGTGCCTAAAGTGTTTAAATTGGTTCAGCAGAACTATGTGACGCGCGCGAGCAATTCGCGCAAGACAGCGGTTCTTTGTTCGAAGGAGGCGCGGCGGTGGCAGTTTAGGACGCACAAGAGTATAAAAGATATGCAGGCGCGGGCCAAGCGGGCGATGCGGGAAATGCTTATTTTTTGGAAACGCAATGAGCGTGAGGAGCGTGAGCAGCGAAAGCGTGCGGAAAAAGAAGCGCTTGAGAGGGCGAAGCGTGCGGAAGAGCAGCGCGAGGCTATGCGGCAAGCGAG
Source organism: Pneumocystis oryctolagi (assembly GCA_017311285.1). NCBI lineage: Eukaryota > Fungi > Ascomycota > Pneumocystomycetes > Pneumocystales > Pneumocystaceae > Pneumocystis > Pneumocystis oryctolagi. The sequence goes on from JABTEG010000009.1 coordinate 289,805, forward strand.
GAAGCTGAATTTTCTTATTACACAGACTGAGCTTTATTCGCATTTTATTAGTCGAAAAATTTCGAATAATGAAGGATCTTTATCGACAGAAAATACGTCGCTCGTAGTGGACCGGAATGCATCGGAGCCAACCGAAACCGTTGAAAAACCCTCGAGTTCAGATGTTTCCAAGCGCCCTCTTTCAATCAAAGAAGTTGATTTTGACGGGGTTGATGATGAATCGTTACGAGAAATTGCTTTGAGAAACGCACAAGAAGCCATTGCATTGGCTAGGGATCGTGCTGAGCAGTTTAACGTCATTCAGACGAATGGAGAATTGAAAAATGAACGAGATTCGCCTAAAAATATATTTGATGGTAGTGAAATGAATTTTATGAATCCTTCATCTCTTGGGAATATTACTATTAAACAGCCTAAAATGCTTCAATGTCAACTTAAGGAATATCAACTTAAGGGGCTAAATTGGCTTGTCAATCTTTACGAACAAGGTATTAATGGTATTTTAGCAGATGAGATGGGATTGGGGAAAACTGTACAATCAATTTCAGTTATGGCTTATCTCGCAGAAAATCATAATATATGGGGTCCATTTTTTGTTATTGCACCTGCATCAACACTTCATAATTGGCAACAAGAAATCACTCGTTTTGTTCCCAAATTAAAGGTGTGATCTAGATTTTGGTTTTTAGTAATTTTAATCATTTAGGTTTTGCCTTATTGGGGAAATGGTAAAGATAGAAAAATTTTGCGTAAATTTTGGAATAGAAAGCAGCTTACATACACCGAAGACGCACCTTTTCATGTTCTCGTTACATCTTATCAGTTAGTGGTTCAGGATGCACAGTATTTTCAGCGGATAAAATGGCAATATATGATTTTAGATGAAGCTCAAGCAATTAAAAGTTCTAATAGTTCAAGATGGAAAAATCTATTGGACATGAAATGTCGAAATCGTTTACTTTTAACAGGAACACCGATTCAAAATACAATGCAAGGTATTTTTCTTAACGAATTTTATTTAATATTTGACGTCATTAGAATTATGGGCTTTATTGCATTTTATTATGCCAAGTTTATTTGATTCTCATGACGAATTTAGTGAATGGTTTTCAAAAGATATTGAAAGTCATGCTCAGAGCAATACATCTTTAAACGAACGTATGTAGATGTGTATATTTGCGTTTTTAATACTCATTTGATATTAGAACAATTACAAAGACTTCATATGATTCTTAAGCCTTTTATGTTACGTCGTGTTAAAAAACATGTTCAAAGTGAATTAGGAGAAAAAATTGAATTAGAAATTTATTGCAATCTTTCTTATCGTCAAAAAGCTTATTATAAAACATTACGTGAAAAAATTTCTATTGCAGATATTATAGAAAAAGCTGCTCAAGGCGGTGATGAAAATGTAGCGAGTCTTATGAACATTGTTATGCAGTTTAGGAAAGTTTGTAACCATCCTTATTTGTTTGAAAGAACAGATGTTACATCACCTTTATGTTTTGCACAATGGGTGGAAACACCTTCATTGATTCGAGAAGGACCAAACCTTTATATACCTTATAGTTTAAAGAGTTTGATTAAATTCAAAATACCTAAACTTCTTTATCGTGATGGTGGCATTTTAAATATTTCTGGACCAAATTCATCTTTTGGGTTCCGTACTAAATATCTTAACAATGTAATGAATATATTTAATACAAAATATATTTATGATTCTTTGTGGAAAGATTATCATGGTGAATTTTTTATTGATTTTTTTTTTTTTTGTAAAAAGATTTAATGAATATAGATTCTCCATTTTTGTGGTTATATTTTACCGGGCTTTCGCCTTTTGAACTTGCTCGATTATTTCATTATAATATATGGAAGAGGGCACTTCATAACCAAGCAAATCCAAATAAGAATTATTTGGAAAAAATGCGTATATTATATCAAGAAAATATTCAAATATCTAATCGTTTAATGTTTTTAATAAGAAAATTTAACGAATACACTCCATCACTAAATATAACAAATGAATGTGCTATGTATAATTTATGTAATGTACCTCGTGATGTTATTATTCGACAATTACTTCATCGGTTAGAACCAATGTATGATCAAGAGGTTGGAAAACTATTGTTAGTTATTAAATTTTTAAAAAATGTGCTATAGGTTTCTTCTCCTCCTGTTGATGCAGAATGTATAGATAGAACTTTTACTGTTGAACAAGAAATGTTTTTTTTTGATGAAAATACAAGAAAAGAATTTCTTGGACTCACAATATTTGATGAGAAAAATATTCTTGATAATAACATAAACTTAGATTTTGTCGAGTTTCCGATAGAGAGCACGTTGGGAAAACCATTACTTGAGAAATGTGGATTTGGAAAACTTCGAATGCCTGCCATGAGTAGATTTGTCACGGATTCAGGAAAACTTGCAAAATTAGATGAACTTTTAGCTACCTTAAAAGCAGGAGGGCACCGTGTACTTATATATTTTCAGATGACTAAAATGATTGATTTAATGGAGGAATATTTAACATATAGACAATATAAATATCTTCGTTTAGATGGTTCATCTAAAATTAATGATAGAAGAGACATGGTGAATGATTGGCAAACACGTCCAGAAATATTTGTATTTCTTCTTAGTACACGTGCAGGTGGTCTTGGTATTAATTTAACTGCAGCGGATACTGTTATATTCTATGATTCTGATTGGAATCCTAGTTCAGATGCACAGGCTACGGATAGAGCACATCGTATTGGTCAGATGAAGCAAGTTACGGTATATAGGTTTGTTACAAGAGGAACTATTGAGGAACGTATTTTGGAACGTGCAAAACAAAAGCAACAGGTACAAAACATTGTTATTTCGGGAGGAAAATCAGTAGAATTTGGGAAAAATCATAGAGAAGTTGTTTCTTGGCTTCTTAATGATAATGAATTAGAAAAAATTCAAGAACGTCAAAAATATACAGATTATCGCGAAGAAAAATATCGTCCTTATGATGAAGACGCTTTGCTCTGTCTTGGGTTGTCTAATAGTGAAATTCTTTTATTTTCCATCTCTCTTAATGAAGTTTTTGCAAAACTTGTCGGTGGTCATACTCAAGCGGTTACCGGATTTGTTTTTTCTGAAGATTTTAAAATTGGTTGGAGTTGTGGGATGGACGGGAAAATTGTTGAATGGGACATTTTAACATCTAAAATACTGAAGTATTTCTCATCATATTTATAGTTTGCTTTTTTTAATGAAGATAGTATATTTTCATTCGAATCGTCAAATAGTCTTACTACTATTGTACATTGTCAATCGAAAATCATTTGTGCATCACATAGTATTTATGTATTACGCTTACCATTATCGGATATTTTTCAGACTTTTTCCGCTCATATAGCATTAATCAGTTCATTACTCGTCTATTCCGATTCTAGTACCTCTTATATTTTTTCTGCATCAAAAGATGATAGGTTTATTAATGTATTTCTTCTTAATGAAGAGAAAGGAGAAAACGTTGGTGTTTTGGTTTCAGAAGATAATGTTAAAACTATGACATTTTCGAAAATTTCAGATAAGATAATTTTGGCTGTTTTGACAAAATCTGGAAGTGTAAATATATTTTATGATATTTTTAATAAACCTCTTAAAAATGCTTTTGAACAAAAAAAGACACTAACTCGACAGCCTGATTCAAAAATAGTAGCTCTAAACGAAAATAATTTAATTCAAGCAGATATTGTTAATGTTAATATTCGAGATAATAATATAATAATTGCAATAGTAAATGGTGTCACATCTATATTCGAGACTGTTTCATACTTAGATGATCAAGGAAATATTAAAAAAGGGGAAATTCAGGTTTTACTTAAGGATTCTAGTTTTTCTCAAATACGTGTTAATGGTGTATCTGTAAGTTTGACTTTTATACTAGTTGTTTTTAAAATTAACTTTTTTAGAAATCAGGATCGATGTTATATAATGAAGCAAATGCAGTAATTCTTAGTGGAGATGATATGAGGAACTTAGATGATGAAAAAGAAACATCTCATAGTATTATGGATATTCATTCAGAAAAGGAATCGGTAGATATTCATGATGTAAGAGTTTTTCGAATATCTGTTTATTATTATTAATTGATCAAAAGGAGCGTACTCTTTCTGAGAAATTGGAAGCTCTTGAAATGAAATCTTTACAGTTACCAGAAACTTCAGTAGAGATTCCATCAGCTAGTTCCTTAGTATCAGTGCTTTCACAGGCACTTCAGTTAAATGATAAGATTCTGCTAGAGTCTTGTTTAAATTGTCAGGATTCAGAAACTGTTTTAGCAACTATTAAGCGGTTAGAGTCTCCACTAGCAGTTGTATTATTAGAACGGATCGCAGAACGTCTTTCTAAACGTCCTTCAAGAGTTGGTTCTTTAAATATCTGGATTCGCTGGACAATTATTGTTCATGGAGGATATCTTATCACGGTAATATATAGATTAATTGTTTTTTTGAAACATTAAAATATGCGTAGTTACCAAATCTCATGAAGACATTATCATCTTTACAATTAATGTTGTCACGTCGAGCATCTGCATTACCTAGGTTGCTTGCTCTTCATGGTCGTTTGGATATGATAAATGCTCAGATTAAATTAAGGGAATGTAATTTAGAAAATGAAGAACCTGGATCAGAAATAGAATATATTGAAGATGAAGATGAAGATAGTGATGAAGAAATGCTAGCTATTGAAGATGCTACTCATGTTAAAACATCAGAAGAAGATAGTGCTGACGACGAAATAGAAGAATCTGATTATGAAACGTTAGACGAACATGACTTGGAAGAGTCTGATATATCTACAGATGAACCATCAAGTGAGGAAATATCAGAAGATGAATCAGAGGGAGATAATGAATTAAATGTCTCTAAAAGTAGTTCAGAAAGCAACGATGAGCTAGTAATAAAAGAATATGAAAAAAAATCAAAAAAACGTAAATAATCTTCTTTTCCTCATTTATGCATTCAAGTGTATCATAAAATCATATTAAAAATGCATCTTATTATTGAGAACAGAATTGTATATTTTTGATAATTGAACATAATAATAGAATATATTTATGTTTTTTTTGAAAAAAATTAAAAACATTATATTTTTATAATTAAATTCATTTTTATTTAACTGGATTTAAAGTACCTATTAGTAGTATTTATGTATAGAGAAAATATGTTCATGTTATGGCATTGTATTCTGTCATAGTGAAAAATATACGCTTGTTTTTACATTATTTTAAAAATATTTTTTTTGTATCAATAATGATTGCTCGAAAGCTAAACAAAAGATTCTTTTTAAAGATTTATTAAAAAAATTATGGCTTTAGATGTGAGTATAAAACATTTTAAAAGAAAATTTGATATATTTACTATACATACAGACGAATAAAAACCTTCCTCCAAAAAGTTTATATACACGAATACGAAATATACCTTTAGAATTATATCCTCTTGGTAATCTTTTTCTTTCATTTTTCCTTATGTATTCTAATCTATTCGTTCCTAGGTGTTGTTCTTTTGGTTGGTATTGGGGGTAAGTGTTAATTTTATCACTTAATTATTAAAAAAAAAAAAACGTTTATTTTTATTTTTCATCAACAATTGTTTTCAAATTCTTTTAATCAATCAATCAATCAATTACTAATTATTTTTCATGTAGCTGCATGCTATAATCTTGGTAATGTAAAAAAAACTTGTTTTTTTTTGATTCTCAAACTCATTTTAATAGAAATTATTTTATGATCCTAGTGTAAGACGTTTTAAAAAATATACAAAATTATATTAAGAATTTGTATGTAGCTTCGGCGATATCCAAGCAAGAAACCTTCACATTGAACTATCTTCTTAAATATCTGAAATTTTTAAAGTCACTAAGGCATAAAGCTATACAACGATTAGTGTGAATAAAACGGCATATGTATATGGAAAAAAAAGTACATGATGGATACGTCTTTTTGCTTTTTGTACAATATATTTGTTTTATTTTTTCTTTTACAAATCAATAATATAATATGATTTTAAATATACGAAAAAACAGTGTAAACAAAGGCTAGATAGCATGCAGTGGGTCGCGGTGCCCTCTTTCTAGTCATGATGTGCTGCTTTCTGTTGCTCAACGGCTTTCCAATCATCTTTATTAACCTGAAATCGCTGAATCCATGCTTCTTGTTCCCAAACTAAAACAAAGTTAATCCAAACAACCGGCTCAACACAGTTCTACCCGGAATCTTCGATCCAAGACCCTCCAGTATCGTCTTTTCGGCACGAGCGCGCGTAACATATATAACCCGTCCAAACGCCTCCGATTGATCCATGTTATCAATAGCATCCCATGCATCCCCCTCTTCCTTGAACTCAACATATCCAAAGCCTTGGTGAGGCTCATCTGATACGCTTCAGCCTGGCAGCAATCACATCTTAATCATCATATAAACCCGAATTTTCATCCCGCGGAAGCTCCACTCGAACAATTTCACCAAACGGAATAAACATCGAGTACAAAATTTCCGGCGTCACCTGCTCGGATAACCCAGCTACGGCGCATCAAATCCCCTGTATATTTATGTATTTTTTTACCCACAGACATGTAGCGTTGTTTGGCCAGGCTGTTCGTGCGGCATAGTAAAAATAGGTTGGAAAAAAAAAGAACACACGATACTTGAAAAAATATACCGGAATACGCCGTTAAAACATTTGCTTTTTACAGAAAAGCGTATCGAGCCCATTCGTGTATTTTTTTAAAACACGGCTCGCACCGCCTGCACCGCCTGTATAGTTTACACTGCCTGGATGGTTTGCACCGCCGTCTATATTAGCGCTCAATACGCTCAATGCGGACGCGGAGCATGCTTTCCGGAACTTCAGCGCCTTTGTATACAAGACCCGCGTCAACCACATCGCCATCTTCAAGCGGTCCCGCTCCCTCTGGCGTGCCCGTAAGAACAATATCATGCGGTTCCAATGTCATGATTGACGAAATATACTGCAGCAGCTCTGGAATGCGCCACAACATGTGCTGTGTGGACCCGTATTGTCTCTGCACCGAGTTGACTCTGAGATACAGCGTACAATCGTGCGGATCGCTGAGCAGCTGTGCTGGAATCACCTCGCTGTGCTTGTTAGCCGCTTTTTGCCCGAGTCGATGCGCTGACTGCGCGTTGTATGCGCACTGTATGCGCGTTGTATGCGCGTTGTATGCGCACTGTATGCGCACTGTATGCGTTGTGTATGCGTTGTGTATGCGTATTGACTGCGTGTGGGTTGCGCAGTCCATGCGCAGTCCATGCGCAACCAACGCGCAGTCCATGCGCATACAATACGCATACAACGCGCAGTCAGCGCGCATACAGTGCGCCAACACCGTGCTCACTGACGTTCGCACTGTATTGGCTGTGCAACGGCGCGCCCTACCTCATAGGGCAAAACGTGTCCAACCCCTTCGACACCGTCCACGGCTGCCCTTTCGCAGCCGCTGCTGCCTGTATGCTTCGTGCAGTTACGTCGATGGCTACCGCATAGCCGCCTATTGCAGCATTGGCTTCTTCCAGACTCGCTTGGCTCAGCCGCTCCTGGATGATAACCGCCAGCTCGACCTCGTGTTCAACGCGTCCTTTGCAGATGCGAACCTGTCCGCCGGTCTGGAGCAGCGCAGACGGCGGCTTTAAAAAGAGAAGGGGCGCTGCACGCGCTGTATGCGCTGCCTGTGGGGCCAATGGGGCCAGTGGGGCCAGTGGGGCCTGCGGTGCGTGCAGCGCATAGTTTCTACCGACACAAATGATTTTGCGCGTAGAAGCGGCCAGTGTGCGTAGCGTGACAGCGGTCATTGTCTGTCTATTGTATGGTTGTATAGGGCGTGGAAGCGAGTGCGCGCAACCGCGAGCGAAGCGAGCAGTGCAACGACGAGCGCAACAGCGAGCCGTCAGGCGAGCGGTTGCACAGCAACCGCTGTGCGAGCAAAGCGAGCACAGGAGTTGCACGGGGTGTATGCGTGTTATATGCGTGTTATATGCGTGTTATATGCGCGTTGTATGCGCAGTGTATGCGCAGTGTATGCGTACTATATGCGCGTTGACTGCGCACTGACTGCGTTGTCTATGTGGACGGTGCAACCCCACGTCGTCACGCAGTTACCACGTATAGACAACGCATATACCACGCATACACCCCGCATACAACACGCCGTCAACACGGTGCGAGCAAAGCGAGCGCCGTGTTGCGCTGGGCGTTGCTGGGCGTTGCTGGGCTGTGCTGGGCTGTGCTAAGCGTTGTCTGTCCGTCAGAGGGCGGTGTGTTTAACACGCATAGACAACGCATAGAGGGTGCAGTTAGGGCGCATACAATACGCATATAACACGCAACCAACGCGTAGTCAACACGGCGCTCACTCCGTTCGCACCGTGTTCGCACACCCTCCCCACGCAACCCCCACGCAACCACCACGCATACAATACGCATACACAACGCATACAATACGCATACACGACGCAGTCAACACGCATATCGTCCGTGTCTGGACGGCGCAGTGCATTGGCCAAGGAAACCGTTCGGAAACCGTTTGGAAACCGCTTGAAAACCGCCGGGTTTTCTCTTTTGGCCCTCAATGCCCAAAGTCGGCGTGCTCGTGATGGGCCCCGCTGGCAGCGGAAAAGTACGGCACCTGCAAATACGGCGAAAAACAAGCTGATACAGACGCATATAGACGACGTTTAGCCAAGCATTGGTCTCGCATATGCAGCAGATGGGCCGTGCAGCCCACCTTGTAAACTTGGATCCAGCCGCAGACGTGGCGGAAGCACGTGCAACCGTGGGTAGGTTGTTTTGTAGAGGGTTTGGAGACGGGTGTTGAGGGGAGGAGATATTAGGGATTTAATTTGTCTGGAGGAGGTGATGGAGGAGCTGGAATATGGGCCGAATGGAGGGCTGGTGTATTGTTTTGAGTGGGCTAAGAAGCGGGTTGAAAGAAGGGGCTGATGAGAGGCAGTTTTTTGATGAATCATCTTGACTGGTTGGAAGAGGAGGTGGCGGGGTTTGAGAATGATTACATGATTTTTGATATGCCGGGTAATGGGCAAGGGTTAGGGTTAGGGTTAGGGTTGATGGGATGGGGTTAGGTCAGATTGAACTGTATACACATATTCCAGTGCTGCCGATGCTTGTGAAGCATTTGCATCTTCATTTGGGGTTTCGTCTTTGCGCGGCGTATCTTTTAGAGTCGCAATTTATCATAGACAAAGCGAAATTTTTTGCAGGTGTAATGAGTGCGATGAGTGCGATGGTAATGCTTGAAATTCCTCATATTAATATTATGAGTAAAATGGATTTAATCAAATCACAAATCCGTAAAAATGATTTAAAACGTTACTTGAATCCAGATCCGTTTTTGTTAATCGATGAAGTCAATGTAAAAACAAATCCTCGGTATCACGATCTTAATCGAGCGATTGTTCAATTGGTATGGTTCAATGGTGGATGTTGCGTTGTTTGTAGTAACGATACAAGATTGACGATTTCCATATGGTTTCTTTTTTGCCTTTGAATATAGACGACGAAGACTCTATAGCAATGATTCTAGCGTACATCGACGACTGTTGTCAATGGGATGAAGACCAAGTGCGAAAACATTGCATGTTTTTACTTATTTATTAAACACATATATATATAGGAACCTAAAGAACCCAAAGATATTGTTGATAATGAATGAAAAATAATAAGTATTTTATAAATGTTATTGTATTTAATATGATCTTTATATAACAATAAACTCTCCCGACAATACTAGAATTATAAACAAAATACACTTTGTTTCAAATGTTATTTATTTTTCATCAAGCAAATATATGAACTCTTATAAATGTATATTCTCTGGTTTTGTACATAATAGGCATTAAATTCGTTATTTAACACTCTTCTCGTTCTTTATGGGTTTTGTTGATTTGAAAATTTTGGATATTTTAGGTTGCGTTTTTAAAACACGTCTTTTCTTTGAATCATGACAAGGAACATTTATAGTACTCGCATTTTTGTTATCGGAAAGAACATTTTCCATAAAAGGCCGTTTTATTTGAGAAGACGAAGAGTTTAAAACATAACATGATTCTTTTGAATTCGTATCTGCAGTGTCATTTTTTGACATAACTAAATTAGCAATTTTTTCACAATCGCCTTTAACAATAATGTCAAATTTATCTTCAAGTTCTTTTGTTTTCGGAAAATCAGATATATTAATCCATATTGTTACACCATGTGAAGCTTTTACCGCTTCTATCATTTCTCGTACAATTCTTCGCGCACTAGCAATCTTAAGGCTAGTTCCTGCAACAATTAAAGCATCAGGCTTTTCTTTAAGATCATACGTAGTTACTTGACCAATTGCTTCACTATCTAAGTTATGTTCATTGTATAATACAATCCGAGGTCTTAGTTTTCCTACTCCAACGTTACGTTTTCCTGCAATTGTACGCACATTCTCCATTTCTATACATTGCTGACAATTAGGTAGCGTGTCATCTTGGAAAATATCTGGATCAAAAGGTCCAGTCCAGCAACATTTCGAACATATCATATTTTGTAAACCCCCATGAAGTTGAATAGTTTTAGGCCATGGAGGAGCTACAGGAAGAGGCACTTGAGACTCTAAACATGGAATTCGAGTCTCTAAAAAGTCTATATTCTGTGTATAAAGACGCATCAAACGCGAAGAACGTGCTAAAGCTGCAATATATTGATGAAATAAAGTAGGTTTTGCTGATGCAGAGATTCGATATAAATTAGATATCATCTTATGAAACTGTTGTATATTCTCATCACTCTTGTTCCATTAGAAAATATTCAAATATATAACTTTCTTAACTTTATAAACAGATATATCAAACAATTCTTGACCTGTTGTTTTTAATTTAAAATCTGAACGTAAAGAAGCAAAAAGTCCTGTTCTTGATCTGAAATCTGGTATTCCTGCTCCTGTAGAGATTCCTGCACCTACAAAAGCAACAACTCTTTTTGATTTTGTCATTACATTTTTAAGTAACTCAATATATAGTTCACTGTTTTTATCTTGAAATAAATCAATCAAAAGTGGCTGCTGAAATTCTATTTTAATTGTTTTTTTTCCATTTTCTTTATATTTGAAGACATGTGTTGTGTTTTTTTTCATTAATTTTTCTTTATTTTTAAAATATTTTATTAATTTTTATTTATAAATTTTGTTTTTAAAAAAATTAATAAAATATTTTTATACAAAAATAACATTTTAAAAAAATATCAAAATATTATATAGTTGAATTAAAAAAAAAGAAAACATTAATTAAATATGGACTATATTATTAAATAAATATTTTATATATTAATAAAATAATTATAAAAATAATATACGTTCTTTTTTTTAAATATGTATATATTTAAAAAATCAACATGTTTTAAACTTTAAATCTTTATAAAGTTTAATTATTTTTCAGTAAGAATTGCAACACCAGGAAGATTTTTTCCTTCTAAGAGCTCTAAACTCGCACCGCCACCTGTGCTAACATGAGACAAATAACAAGTTTTATTATATTTAACAGCAACAGTCTATAATTTATCAGTTTGTAAAAATCATATTTTAAAAAACTAACAGCAGTATCACCCCCGCCTAAACAAAGTTAAACATATATAATAATAATAATAATAATAACCTATAATAACCGTATTTCCTGCATTTGATGAAGCGACTAAAGCATCAAGTAATCCTTTAGTACCAGCAGAAAAATTGTCAAACTCGAAAACTCCCGCTGGACTAAATATTGTTATTTTATTACAAAATTCTAAATATTGAAAACTACCCATTCCATAAAATAGTTTTAGAATCATTTATTATTTTTACAAATAATTCAATAGATTTGTGCCCACAATCTAAGCCCATTAAATCATTATTAATACCTTCTTTGTCGGTAACATATCCAGTTTTCGCATTTTCATCAAACCGATCAGCCGTAATAAAGTCTACAGGAAGTACTACTTTTACATTCTTGTCATGTGCTTTTTTCATTAACTTCTCTACATTTTCAGCGCCCACTTTATCAAATAATGATGTCCCGATCTATAAATAACATTAATAGTTGTTAAACTAGAAGAAAAAAAAACCTCCATATTCTCTAAAACTTTTTTGAATGTGTAGGCCATTCCACCTAAGGTCATAATCAAAGGGATATTATATATATATATATTATTTACCACATATAATCAAAGAATCAACTTTATCAAGAAGATTATCAATAAGTTGAATTTTATCAGAGACTTTTGCTCCCCCTAAAATAGCTAAAAATGGCCTTTCCGGGTTCTCAAGAGCTTTAGAAAAATAATCAAGCTCTTTTTTCATAAGGAAGCCGGCAGCTTTTTGTGGTAAATTAATACCAACTATAGAACTATGTGCTCGATGTGCAGTACCAAATGCATCATCTAGAAAAAATAAACACAAAAATAGTACATTTCTCTTTACTAACTTATATATACGTCTGCTAAAGAAGTTAAAGAATTACGAAATGCTTCAATAGCTTGTGGATCTGCTTTGATTTTATTTCCTTCAGCATCTTTTGCACTTCCTTCTTCTTCAATATGAAATCGAAGGTTCTCAAGTAAAATAACTTGGCCTATACAAATAATAAGTACATAAATAATGTAGTTGTTGTCAAAATTTCCCATTCTGTGCTTCTTTACATGCTTTTTCGACATCCGCTCCCACACAATCATTCAAAAAAAGAATATCTCTTCCAAGAAGTCTTTTCAGTTCTTCTGATACTGGTTTTAAAGAAAATTTTTCATTTCTTTGGCCATTCGGCCGACCCAAATGAGAAGCAAGAATTACAGCTTTTGCTTCTAAATTTCGGATAAATAAATCACTTCAAAATAAACAAGAACTAAACCTTTTTCTAAAGCATATATAATTGTAGGTATGCTTTCTACAATTCTTTGATTATTAGTAATTTTTCTATTTAAGTCCAAAGGAACATTAAAATCGACTCTTAAAAGTATTGTTAATAAGTATTTTTTTTTAGAAAAAAGAAATATACCGAATAAAAACATTTCTATTTTTTAAATCAAGATCTACAATGGAATATTTCTTTGAAAGAGACATTTTAGAATATATTCTTATTAATTTTTGCAGTGTCAAATCGATGTAAATTGGAAAAATATAAACTTTATTAAAATAATATATTTTTAATACAAAATTATTTTTAAATATACAATGACTTTTAGAATCTAAAATCAGTAAAATTAACTTTCCATAGGAGTATTTCGTGCTTTTTGAAGTTCCGCTCTATATTAAAAAGTAAAATCTCAGTATAATTTTGCTTAAATATTTAGTATTAATTGATACCTTAAACTCACAGAAAATGCATCTTCAATATCATCATCATCCCAATTATCTTCCCATAGTTTATCTCCACTAATTCCAATATATGTATCTGCATCTGTCCAATCTATAAAAATATTTAAATTAGTTTAAATATATACGAGATTAAATAAATAAAAAAAACATATTTTATGATAAAAGACATACAAAAAACTTACCTTCTGCAGGAAACTCTTCAAATTCATCATCATCATCTAATGTATTTGCTTCTATTTTTTTATTATCCTCTATTGTATTTTCTTCAGAAATATTATTATGTTCTTCATTTTTTTTTTTATTTTCATTCAGCTTCTCTTTTAAAGTCATTTTATAAATAATAATATTATTGAATTGAATTAATATATACTATCAATATTTTACTTTTTTTCTTTTTGCTTGGATAACGTTTAAGATATTGAAAACGTTAATTCAAAAAATTAAAATCAGACAATTTACAAAATACATTAAAAGTATTAAAGTATTATAACATCATCTAATTTTAGGATATCTTTTATTTGTATTATATATATAAACTATTATAAATAAATAGATAAATGTCTATAATATTTCAAAACATGTGTTCATTCATTGTATATTATATATATTATATAAAAACTTGAAATTACTTCATAAATTATACTTCATCCAAATTATCATTTAATTATCTTGTATTCTTTTAAATGTATTAATATAAAATCTGTATTATAAATCAATATTTTACAGGTTTTTCTTTATAAATACATTTTTATATTTATACTTTTTTTATATTTAATTCTTACATTATTGACTTAAATTATTCGGCAAAAAACATTTATAATGGTTATATTAAATGAAACAAAATCATGGACATCTTTAAGATCACAGTTAATATCATTAGAATCACAAACGGAAGTTTTTTTTTTAGATTTTGTATCTGTTCCTTTTGATTCTCAAGTAGATTTTAAAGAACGTATTGAAGATCTTTTTAATAAGGTTGGTTTTTTCATATTATATAAATGAATATCTGGAAAAAACAGAGAGAAGCAAGTATTTTGGCACTTTCTCGTTTATTAGACCCGGATTATGGAGGAGATACAATAAAACAACATTATGTACAACGACATAAAGAAATATTGGAAAAACATAAAAAAGAGTTTCAAAAAATGAATGTTTGTTATAATTTATGATACAGTAACGCGTTTTGATTATTTATAGAAAAAAAAAGAGCTAGAACAGAGCTATTCTGAGTCTGAATTGATTAAAAAGAACATAAAGTAAATACGAACCAAAACATATGTTATTATTGAAACATTACATAGAAAACATAAAAATACAATAAATGAATCCGAATCTGATTATTTTCTTCAAGAATCGAGTAGATTAGATAATTCACATAATATGACTGATCAAATTCTTTCGTAAATATTATAGATTACCGTATTAATTTTTTAATTAATCTAATAGACAAGCTTATGCTATACGGGACGATTTTGAACAACAAAAGTATATACTTGAAAGCATGAACCATAGAATATCTAAAGCAATAAGTAAAACAAACTGATATATATATGAATACTTTAATGCTTAACAGGTCATGTTCCTGGAATTAATCTTCTTATTTCTAGAATAAATACAAAAAAGAAAAGAAACAATCTGATTTTATCACTTGTTATTTCAATATGCATAATTACAACATATTTTATTATGTAATAGTACATTTTCATGAAAATCCATACGATCAATCATCTGGATGTAATATTAATAAATACCTGAGCCTGATATTACTAATGCTCTGTTTTATATTCTTCTATGAGTCTTTGTGAACATGTAATTAAATATTCTTTTTCTTCTTCTGTAGCATTTCCACATCCTGCCCATCGAATTCGACATTGATTATCTACAAGATAAATATAACCAACACATATGTTTGATATCATCATGTTTTCTTTAATATTTTTTGGTAATTTATTAACGAAAAAATATTTATCCTAAACAATCATAAATATTTAAATAAAAATTTTATTTCAAGTCATTACATAATGTTCTTTCAACACTTGGCTTCTTATGGTTGCGGAAAACATCCGTACAAGTGCTGCTTTTAAGAAACCTTCTTGAAAATTGACATAAATATATTGTATATTAGGTATTAGTTGTAATTTATTACTCAAAAAAGATTTCACATGCTTTTCTCCAGATTTTGAGGAAAAAACACTCAAAAGAGATACAGGTGATGATTCAATAAGAGATGCTACATTACTTATTTTATTAGAAAGAGTTGTACCATGAAAATCTGCAACATATAAAGCTTTCTATAAAAAATAAAAATTAGTCTATAAAATAAAAAATATATGGATTCCTACATCTTTTTTAAATAAATCTTTTGGGGCTATCCATGTCTACATTTCATTAAAATTGAAATATTGCTATTTTCCATTACTTTTCCTTGATGATACTTCATTGCTTGAATGTTACTCCAATACGATTTGGAAATATCTTTTAGGCTAAAAACCCTTAACTAACTGCTTAAGAATAGTATTTTAAAGAATATACAGCTCCTTGTTTCTTTCTCTATTTTTTTCTAAACTTAAAAAATCATTGAACCGTTCTTTTAAAGTTCTTGTTTTTTTTTCACTAATCTTTTGATAAAACGGAGGTTCTTTCATCCCAATAATATGTTCCAACGTCTTCAAATAAAACGGCTCTTGTTCTTGTGCTGATTTTTTTAAGATTGATACATTCATAAAACTTTTAGAATTTGTCCATTTTAATTTGTTTTTTAATTTAAAAAAAAACATATTTCCAATGAATAATAATATGTGTTTAAGATTCCTAATATGCTATTCAAAAAATCTTTCTTATTATTCCTTTTTTTTTTTGAAAACGTTTATCAACTTTTTCTAAATCGATTTTTAAATTAATTTATTGTTTTTATTATTATATAAAATAGTTTAAACACTTCAAATGAAATTTTAAAAATAGTAATGTCTAATATTTATCAAGATGAAGAAAATTTTCTTGAAAAAACAAGTTCTCAAGATTTAAAAAGTCGACAAACAAGTAATAAAACTTGTGTAAAAACAGAGAGAAAAGAAACAATTAGAAAATCTTTATATGATTCTGAAAGAAACGTACCTTTTGTAGCTTCTCAAGCAAATTTAAGAGTCTCTAGCGGAAATATTAAAAAAACAATTTCTGCTTTTGAGCAGATGTTATTTACAAAAACATCACCCAATAGAAATACAGAAGATCTTGGAAGAAAGGTCCAGGATTCTGGATCTGCTCAGTTTTCTCCGGTATTAAAGAGTAATGAGCAATATCCATTTGGTTTTGAAAAGAAAGTGGGTAATATAGAAAAAATGGGTTATGGTGTTACAGAACAAATCAAAGTTCATACAGAAGATGTATTTTCAGGCGGTGAGCCAGAAGGCCGTGTAACGAAAGAAGTCTTATCTTCATGTGCATCTCTACAGAAAGGTGTTTTAAACAAAAGCACGAAATCTTTGCCTGAAAGATCCTTAACATTATCTGGAGAAAAGATAGGAAATGCAGAAGAAAAAATTTTTATAAAGGTAAATAGCGCTTTATTTATTTATTTATTTTATTAAAAAAGAAGACGCCTGATAAATTGATTAATGATAAATCATTAAGTGGAAAGCTTTTTGAATATCAAGGTGATGAAAGCAATATTTTTAATCCTAACGATTCATCCAGTTTTTGTGGAAATTCTTTAGATTCTGATTTAATATATGAAATGAATGATTTGAAAGACCAGTTGGTTGCCATGATACAGGAAAAATCAGATATGGAAAAAACATTTAATGAAAAATATTCTAAGTTAGTGGAAGAAAATAATGATCTAGAAAAAAAAAATCAGAATCAAGAGGAGATCATAGATATGTTAAATAAGCAAATTGAAAGCCAAAAACTTATATCCGAGTCAAAAGATTATAATAAATATATAGAACATATTGATTTTTTAACACAAAGAGTGAAGAAGCTAGAATCTGATCTGGATGAACTGAACACAAGTAAACAAGAATTATTAAAAGATTTAGATACATGTCAAATAGAAAACAAAAAATCTACCGAAATCTTGAAAAGTGAAATTGAAAAATCTAAAAGTATTATAAAAGATTTAGAAGAAAAATCCAAGGTATTTTATATACTGTAAGTGTACAGTGTTTTTTATTTTTCTATTAGATCAATACGGATAATCTGGATTTAAATGAGTATTTCCAATCTGTTAAGTCAGATTATATAAAAAAAGAAGAGATTCTCAAAAACGAAATTGATTTTATGAAGGTATATTTTTATATGATTATTTGATATAAAAGTTTGCATCTAATAAATTTAAAAGCAAGTTATGGAAGAAGAAAAAAATAAATCAATAGAAAATATTCAAAAAATGAAAGAAGAAGTAAAAATATCGAATTCATTAAGAAAAAAGATGGGAATAGAGCTTTCCGATGCTTTACTGAGAAATAACAATTTATCGCAAGAACTAGATAATTTTAAAAATAGTTTCGAAGTTATTAAAAATAACTATGAGAAAGCTTTAGAAAAGGAATTCAAGGTTTTTATATTTTTCAAAAAAGATGGCATTAAACCGACAAATATAGGAAAAAAATGATCTTTGTTTAGAAAATCTTCGATATGTTAAAAAAACAAACGCTAAACTTGAAACTATTACTGATGAATTAGAAAATGAAAAGAAAAAACTGAAAGAAAAAACAAAACAATACAATAAACTTTATTCAGAGTTTTCAGAGTTTAAATCTGTGAATTTTGTTCCATTTTATTTTATTTTTTAATAATTCTATTAGAAACACTCCGATTTTCGAAAAAAGACGTTGACTGAAAATGAACAAACAGCAAAACATATTTCTAAAGTTAAAGAGGAGCACGAATCAATATTAAAATCTTTACTTGAAGAACATAATATGATTATTGAAAAATTAAATATACAACAAGATATATTAGTGAGTATTTTTCTTTGTATTAAAAATGTTTTTTAACGTAAGTCTAATTATGTTAATATAATAAAAGAAAAGGATGAGATTATAGAAAATTATAAACAAGATTTTGAAAACATGTATTTTAATTATTTAGGAGAAACCGATGATATTCATAGTGGAATTGACAGTAAAGATATATTCGTAACTAATTAAAAAACTAGAGACATAAATGAAGCATAATATTAAATAAGAAATTACAGAATTGAATATGTTTTATGATTGATAATATTTTAAGCTAGTATATTTATAATAATTGAAAAATTACAATTATTAAAGATAGATTATTGTATTTATTATATGTTATTGGAAATTAGAAATGATTTTTTTTGATAAATATTTAAATTATTGATATTTGAATTATTTAAAAACATACTAAGATAACATTAAAATGGTACTAAACAACTATATGCACATTTATAGTAGTTTTTAAATAATTTAATTAAGAATTAATCTTATATGGTATCGTGATTTATAATTTTAATATTTTTAGATCGTTATAGTTAAATCATTCAAATTTAGTTTTTGTTCCCTCAAATTTTATATTAATAGATTCTTTTTTTTTTAAACGACGAGCTGCTTCCCACGAAGAATGTAATGGTTTGATTTCTTCGTTTTTTTTATCTATTAAATTATTATTATTATTGAATATTCTAGTATTTCTTTTATAAGGCTTTTTTTGTTCAGTTTGTAAGAGATTTTTTTTTAAATGTCTTGCGTTTTTTCCGTACTTCATTTCCCATATTTTACGTCTAGCTCTTTGACCCCTTCTATTTTTTCTAACTTTATTTATAATTTCATACTCAGATTCAATTTCGCTATCATTAGTATCAGAAATATAACCAGTTGAAAGACTAGGTAAAAAGACTGAACCAGACAATTCTTCAAGTTTTTTTTCAAGATTTTTTTTTTCAACTTTGGATGGAATAGTGTAACTGTTTTTTAATTTAGTCGGTTCTTTTTTTAAAACAGATGTATTTTTTAATATTTCATTTTTTTTATCTAGTGATTCGCAATCAATAGCTCGTGTTTTAAGTTGATTATTTAGAATAGAGGATTTTTCATTAAAGTGATTTATTTTATTAATTTTTTTTTGTTTTATAGTTTTATTTTGAATTTCTGCCGCTTCTTTTAGGGATAAAATAACCTTTTCTATGCACTTTTTAACAATGTTTGAATTAAATATTCGTGCAATCACATTTTTAACATATTCTGGTGCATCCTTAAATGGAGAATTAACAGGCTGCAGCTCTAAAAATTGAAGTAATTCTGATTCTTTTAAACAACGAATATAAAGCAAAAAGTCTCCAATTGGATTTATATCAAGATCCTAAATATTTTAAAAATGTTTTACTATTAAAAAATTGTTATTGCCTTTATTATTATTAACTCTTCTTCTAATCTATGTAAAACTTGTTCATTATTTATAGATCTTAAAAATTTAATCTTTTTTTTTCAAAAATAAACAAAATACACCTCATGTTTCTAATTCTTTTTGATATTTTTTGAAACTCGAATCTTTTTATTTTCCTTAGAGTTCTTATAATTTCTTTTTTTAAAAAAAATAGTTTTGAATGTATTTTTGTTTTTAAGAAATCCGTTTTTTCCAAATCACATACTGTATCATCTAGTTTATTGATCTTTTTGTTTAAGATCATAATATTAAAAGTAAAATTTTTATTTTTTATATAATTTTACTTTATACGAAAAGATCAGAATTAAAAACTATATAAAACATAAAAAATATTATCAGATATTTTAAATATTTAGGAATATTCAAAGACAGTGAAAAATAAATTTCATCCAGACACGTATAATTAACATTATATTATTATATTTGATTTTAATTTTTATAAAATATTTTATAAAAAAGAAATAATTTAAAATAAGAACAATTTTATTAATAATGTTATATCTTTAAATTGAATTTTTTAATACTAATTATTTATAACTTTAAAATAATAAAAACTGATAAAAACTATGATTTTCAAAAAAAAAACAATAAAATTGTTTTTAAATTAAAATTAATTAATTTTTATTAAATTATAAATATCTTCATTTTTTACATATAATTATGAATATTTTGTAAATATTAGAAATTTATATAATTTAAACCCTTTTTAAAAAACATTATTTATTTTTTTAAATTTAATAAAAATTTTAACTATTCTACTAAACACATTTAAGGAAATAAAGAATATTATATTGACTAAAAACAAAAAAATACTATTATTTATGTAATTAAATGTATTTTTAATAGATAATTTGAAAAAAAAATTAAAACGCTTAAATTACTAATTTATATAAATATTAAAACACTTTAAAACAAAACAAAAAAAAAATACATAAAAAACGAGATATAAAAAATATTACTTTTTAATATATTATCAATATTATTAATCAAGTCTATTTTAAAAGAACGATAAAACGTAAAATTCTTAATAAGAAACAAAAATCGAACTCTTTTAATATTTATCTCATTGCAGCAAATTTAATAATTAATTATTTTTGATTTTAGGTTCTGGTAACTAAAAATATAATATATTTAAACTATATAATATTAAAAAAACAAAATGTTTTTAAAATTAACATATTACAAAAAACATACATTTATAAGAAACTAATTTGTTTCATGTATTTTTTTTTAATAGCTTAATAGCTAAAAACATAGTTTTAAATTTCATTTTCTTTTTTAAAAGAAGATCAAATGAACTTCAGCTGTTTTATAAAAAAAAGAAATACCTTCCGTTAGATTTGCGTCCTAAGAAAACCAAGGCAAAGCGACTAGCATTAACATGTTATGAGAAAGGTCTGATGACTCTAAAAGCAAAAAAGAAGCAAAAACATTTTCCTCAGAGAGTATACGCTTTAGAGGTTGTTTTTTAAATTATTGAAAATGTTAATGTATTTATTTTCATAGGCATAATTTAAATTAATCATCATTAAAATATAGTTGTAAATGTCCGATTGTTTCTTTTTTGTTTTATCTGGTTATATAATTAAATTAATAACTTTATTTCCCGGCGCTATAATAATTTTTTTTATTTCTTTTCTATCATTGCTATTTTTGATCCAATGTTTTCCATGCTCGCTTTTCATTATCATTTGAATAATATCTTCTTTACTGCTATATTTGCGTGGTAATATAATACGAAATCTTGTTTTTCCATTAATTTGAACACCGGTTTCAATAATATCTTCATTTAGAATAGACATATCAGCTAATGGCCATGATAAATCGAATATGGATTTTACTTCTTCAGAAAAAAGATATGAGTACATTTCTTCAGCAGTAGCTGGTGTAATTGGTGCAATAAGTCGTAATAGTATTTCTATAACACAGAAAGCTAAATGATCGGAAATATCATTCATAAAAAATTCGAGACTATTAGTTAACTTTATTAAGGATGAAATAGAATTGTTTAATTGATAACTTTCAGAAAAAATATGTGTAATATCAGCTATTGTTTTTTGAACTATAATCCATAACTTTTTTTCTGATGGATTTAAATTATGCCATTGAATTTGATGAGATTTTATATTTGCGCGTTTTTTAATATTTATTTTTTGAACTATTCGAAATATTTTATTAAGCCATCTTTGCATGCCAATTATTTTTGTTTCTTCCCATTCAAGAACTTCAGTAACAGGTGCAGCAAAAAGAATATGCGCACGAATACAATCTGCGCCATAAGTATCAATACAGTCTATAGGATTCACTCCATTATGCTTTGATTTGCTCATCTTTTCGTATCTAATCTTTGCAACTATATTTGAATTTAATATTTTTGGTGACATAGGATCTTCTAAGTTTAACTCTTCAGGTTTCAAAAAACGGCCACTGATAGGATGGATATATGTCTTTCCATGAACCATTCCTTGAGTAATTAGCCTATTGAAAGGTTCTCTGTTATTTATATTTTTTAATAGTCCTGTTTTAATTGCAAATTTCATAAAAAATCTAGAATATAAAAGATGTAATATAGCATGTTCAATACCACCGATGTATAGATCAACTGGCAAAAATTGTGATGCTTTTTCTATAGAAAATGGCTCTTTCATATTTTGAGGATCTGTATATCTTATAAAATACCATGATGAATCAACAAAAGTATCCATAGTATCTGTATCACGAATAGCAGGATTATTGCATTTAGGGCAATTAGTATGTAGAAATTCTTCGTCATTTTCCAATGGTGACCTACCAATACCTTTAATTGTTGATTTTTTTGGCAACAATACAGGTAAATCAGATTCTGGAACAGGAACAATCTAATGTTTTTAATAAAATTCTGAATAAAATGAATACATACGCCACATTTTGAACAATAAATGATAGGAATAGGCGTTCCCCAGAATCGTTGACGACTTATAAGCCAATCCCTTAGTTTCCAACGAGTAATAGTTTTACATAGATTTAATGATTTCATTTTTTCAAGAATTATTTGATTTATTTTTTTAAAAAATATTTTAGGAACAAAAATTAAATTTTCATATGGAAGTAAAGCATTGTTATTTGTTCTATTTGTTTCATTAATTCTAATTTTTAGTGAATTTTCTTTCCAAAATTGAAAATCTCTAGAATCATAAACAGGATTTCCTGCAATAGCATCACAATTATAGTTGTTAAAAACATATTCTGCGATATAAATTGGAAGAAGACGGCCAGGAATAAGATGATTATATGCATAAACGTCCTGTAATAAAAATCCTTCTTTAGAATATATATTTATATTTGAACTATTTTCCAGAAATGCTCGAAGGTTGGAATTTTGAAGAGCTAAGTCAGAAACAAGGGGATGAAATTGTGATAGAGCAATATATTGAATTTCAAGTAATGTATCAGGATGTGTTGTAAATACTCGTATATATTCAAATGATCTAAAATGTTTTTCTGTATTTTTATATTTTAAATTAAAAAAAAGTTCAACTCCTGTCATTTTTCCAATCCAATTTTTTTGCATAATTTTTACTTTTGAAGGCCAATCTTTAAGCGTAGATATATCCTCAAGAAGAGACTAATACATAAGAATTATTACCACATAAAAATATTTTTATACCTCTGAAAAATCTGTAATTTTAAGAAACCATTGGTTTAATTTTTTTCTTTTTACAATAGCTCCAGAACGCCATGATTTACCTGATGCATCAACTTGCTCATTAGCAAGAACAGTACATTCTACAGGATCCCAATTTACATATTCTTCCTTTCGATAAGCATATCCTGCATTATAAAGTTTCAAAAAAAGCATTTGAGTCCATTTATAATAAGATGGAGAACATGTAGTAACTTCCTAATTAAAAATAAATTTAAAAAATATAAAAATAATAAAATTTAAAAATACTCTATCCCAGTCAAAATCTGCGTGCATTCTTAGAAACTGGTGTTTCATTTTTTTAATATTTTCTGAAGTCCATTTTTCAGCAGAAATGTTTCTTTCAATTGCTGCATTTTCTGCAGGCAACCCAAAAGCATCCCATCCCATAGGATGAATAACCTATATAAATGAATTATAATGAAATACATTATATATGTTTTCAAACATCATAACCTTGCATTTTTCTAAACCGAGAGATAACGTCACTTATTGTATAAACCCGTAAATGACCCATATGTAATGATCCACTAGGATAAGGGAACATACTTAATATATAAAACTTCCCAAGTGTCTGGTTTTTGTGTTTTTTTTTTTTCAACTTTGGATGGAATAGTGTAACTGTTTTTTAATTTAGTCGGTTCTTTTTTTAAAACAGATGTATTTTTTAATATTTCATTTTTTTTATCTAGTA
>JABTEG010000002.1:0-83700 GCA_017311285.1 Pneumocystis oryctolagi
GACTAATTTGGTATATGCATATTATAAAAAACATTCTCGTTCTTTACATTTTTCCATTCTATCACTTAAATATAAATGCTCATTTTCGCCCTTTGATTTTCTATGTAACTACTCTTTTTTTCGGCTCAATTACTTTCCCCTCTGCATCTGTTTTGTTTATATCAACATCCAAACAATAATGCTCAACATGACACTTCTCATCATACTCCCTACACAGATTTTTACTCCTCCACTAGGTTTCATATGCCCTTTTTCGTCCCCTTCTCCTTCGGTGGTGCACTTGGTCTGCTTGCATCGCTGTGTCGAGGTAAACGTCACCGTTGAGGTAATTGTCGACGTCTGTGTTGATGTACTCACGTGCGTCGACGTATGTGTCACCCATGTATCCATAGTACGAGTCAATGTATATGTTGTATTCACTACTTGTGTAATATTGACTGTAGTTCCGCTCTCTGTGACTGTTGTTTTTTGAGTTTCTGTAATATTTTCTGTAACGGTTATATTTTCTGTCTTTGTTGTCCTTTCTGTAATTGTCGTTTCTTTTATCTTTGTCTTTGTTTCTGTAATTGTTTTATTTTTTATTTCTACAGTATGTTCTATAACAGTGACATTTTTTGTTTCTGTTATAACTTCTATTATAACGTTCACTGTATTTGTTTCTATTTCTAGTAATTCTAATTCATTGCATATTATCTTTATTTTATCACATGCATTTTGACACATTGAACATGCCTCTTTAAATTCACAATCCATTAATAAATTCCTACATTTAGTTTCTACTTTCATGTACGCATTCAATGCAGTTATGACTGCATCAAAGGCGTTTATTTCCTTTTCTGTAATAAATACATCATCTATTTTTCGTTGTAGATAATCAAGAGGCACCTTTTGACTCATATTTGTTGTAATAATATCACTTATTGTTATATTTTTAGTCTCATTATTTATGTTTTTTGTTGAATTTACTATTAAGTTATTTGTTTTATTAATTTTTATAATTTGTTCTTTTAATTTTGACAAAACAAGTTTTGCATTATTTGAAGCCTTTTTTGCATCTTCATTTTTTTTTTTAACATTCTTTACTTCCTTTCTTATATCATCCTGTACAGTATTCAATTCATCACATAATTTATTGCATTTTTCTTGCATCTGTTTTACAAGTTTTTCACAGAATTTAATTTTTGATTCTTCACTATTATTGTTATTATTGCACAATTCTTTAAACAAAATATTTTCTGTTTCGTTCCAATTTGTACAATAATTCTTAAGAATCGTTATACAGCTGTCTTTACTATAAAGATGTTTTTTAAATATAACCATGAAAGTATCTTCAAAATCTTTTCTTGTATGATAATATTTACATTCATTTTTAAGTTTTTTACATTCATCATCATTTTCTTTGTTTGATTCGAATTCTTGACAAATTGGTGTTAACATATTACAATATGGCTCCCAAAAATTACAAAGTAATCCTTTATTATCCATATTGTCCTGGTTTTTTACTTCATTGACAATATCTAAATAATTTATATTTTCTTTAAATGTGTGACATTGATATTTAATTTCTTGTACCATTATTTGACATGTAATAGTTGAATCTATACATGCTAAAAAATACATATTATCTTTCTTTTCATAAAATTGTTTACACAAATTTTCCATTTTTTTCCTACAACTTGTTTCGTCTTGTAATTCTTGGCTTTTTTCTTTTAAGAATTGTTCCTTCAATTTTTCTATATTCTCTAATCGATCACAACGTTCACTCAGTGTAAAACATGGAAATTCAATTTCTGGTAATTCTACCACCAATATCTTGCATTTTTCTCTTAATATCTTGCAATCTTCTTCATTTGGAAAATCTCTTTGGTTTAATCTTTGTTGTAAAGAAGTAATTCTTGTTTGACTATAAGCTAGAAAATCTAAAATTGCTTTCGACGGCTGCATGCATAGTGAAAAAGTTTCACTGTTTTGAAAGCTTTCTTCTTTTCCTAATTCTTCACATGCTTTCATTATACTTTTTTCAATATTTTGAAATATTGTTTGATTCAAGCGGTGAAGTCCATTTCTTTTTTCTCCTATGTTCATTTTGTTTCGCAATATTTTAATAGCTGCCCTTTTAAGTTCTTTCTTGTAACATGCTGCTCTTATATTTATACATAGTTTCTTATAATTTTCAGAAATATATTCAAAGTAAGTACAGTATGATTTAAACCTCGCACAATCCTTATCTTCAAATATTGGCAGGCCATTCCATGAAACAATTTTTGAAGAAAAATAAAACGCATCAAGTTCTCTCAATAATCTCTCTGTTTTAAAATATATTCTATAGAAATTATTACATTTTTCTTTTCCGAAATCGCTTATATTATCATCATTACATAAAACCTTTAAAATTTTATGTTCTTTAAAGTATTTGCAATCTCTATTAAGAATATCTGTGCAAATTTTACTAGATACTGATTCAATATTATTTTGCACTAATATTAGAAACTCATCTATATTTTTTGATGGTGAATTACTAATTAAAACTCCGTTATCTTCTGCGTTTTTATAGAGAGTTTTGATATCTATTTTATTTGCCAATGAAAACTTTTTTTTTGTTGGATAAAAAAATAATTTAGGTGGTGTATAAATGAGATTTTGACTTTTACATTTATTTTCAAATTTAATACACTTTTCTTTCACTTGAGGATCTATACAATTTGAATTATAGAAATAACACCTTTCAAGTAACAATATAGATGTGTTACCAACTAAATTATTAGATGTATCGAATTCTTTTTTAAGATTTTCACATTTTTCTTTGGCAGCTTTCATAAGGTCAATACATGTATTTTCTAAATAAATACATTTTGTTACTAGTTCATCGCTTTCTTCATCCAGTTGACAAAACTTCTTTAGACTTGTTTGACATTTATTTTTATTTTTCAAACTTCCATCATTGAGTATTCTTAAAAGAATTTCTACAGCTACATTATCACGCTTTTTTTTATAACAGTCACTTCTTAAAGTAATACAATTATTTGTAAGTTCTGGGAATATATTTTCCAAAAATAGACATTTTTGTTCATATCTTGTGCAATTATAATCAGATATATTCTTAAGAGCATAAATTAACGAATACTCGAGCAAAGTATTTTCTTTAGTAATTTTATCTTTTAAATTCTTGCATTTTTTATTTTCCATTCCTTCTTTGCATATATTATTCAATAATTTGTGCAAATTACTCAAATTGGTACTAAGCCTTTTCATATTTTTACAGTACGCTCTCAAACTTGATTCACATGCATTACTTATTGCATCTTTCTTTAAAACTAAGGCTAGGAGTTCTTCCTCACTGTATACAAACTCATAAGATCACAAAATTATTCAAAGGCTATACCTTACTGAATTAGACAAAAAATGTGTCTTATGTACAAATTCTAAAAAGTTAGCTTGTAAAAATGCGAAATGTATAATACCAATGTTTTTCGAGTAAACATATATTATCAAGATATATATATATGTAATGTAAAAAATCATTTATGACATTGAATAATAATGAATAGGTTTTTTTAATAAAAAATATCCAAAGTTAAACTTTTAAAAAATAATGTGAAATTAATAATAAATGAATAATATTTAATTTAGTATCGTTTAATCTTTTTTGGATTTATATAAATTTATAAAATTATTTTACATTGTTTTATTATTAATTTTATTTAAATATTCGGTTATTAAAAATTCTTTAGTTTTTATATACCTTTTTTTCATCTAATGTTATGTTGAATTTTTTAAAAGTATTTTTTCAAGACTAAAATTAAAAAATAGCTTCAAGATTATTATAAAAATAAGAAATTGTAAAATATGTTTTTTGAGATATTTTATATTTTTTTATATTAAATATATCTCTAAGAATATGTTTTAAAGATAATTATATTTAATAAAAACAATGTATTGTTTTTCCTTATTTCAAAAAATATGTATTTTTAGTTTTTTGAAGTTTGATTCTATTTTTCTTTGGAAGTTTAAAAAATCAAGCTGTTTAATATATTATAAATTTTAATTTATTTAAAATTTAATTTTATTTTTGTATATGATTAGAAATTATCTTTATTTTTGCATTATTTACTATATATTTAATGTTTATTTTTACTATATTATTAGAATCAAAATAATAAATATTTTAATAGTTTAAAAATATGATTTTTAATTTTTTAATTTTTGTAAAATTTAAACATAATTTCTAAAAATTTTAATATTATAAATATTTTAAATGTCTCATTTTTAGAATGATAATTCCTTAAACATAGTAACAGAAGTTTCATTTGTTAATGATAATATGTAATATGTTTTTACGAAAAAATTATTTAAAAATTATATTTAATGAACATTAAATTTCAAATTATAAAATTATAAAATAATAGATATTTTATTCTTCATTTTAAATTAACTTTTTTTTATAAAATTAAGATAATTTTAAGTCTGAGAAATTGTAATTTTTTATTAATATATTCAATATTATTTTTAAACTTTAAAGAAACTTAAAAAATACAACACGTTAACATTATATTAAAAATGTTTACAAATTATATAAGATTTTTTAAATTTTTTAAAAAGCTTTAAAAATAATAACTTATTTTTGACATTTTTAATATTTTTTTATTTTATTAAAAATATAAATATATTTTATTCAAAGAAATTAAAAAAAAAAGAATACAGAGACTATTCGTTATTAAAACCAATTAAATTAAAATATAGGTTTATTTTTTACATCATTTTTATGTAATATGTTCATTTTTAATTAAGATTTTTTTTTTAAAAAATTATTCGATTATAAACAATTTTGAATAAATATTTATTTTTTATACTATTAAAATTATGAAAAAAATTACAATGTGCATAATATAGACAACTTTCTAAAAATGGTTTTTATTCTTATCAATACTTTAAATATTCAATATTGCTTTAAAGCTTTGAGTTTAAAATGTTTAAGAATAAATAAATTAAAATAACGCTTAATAAACAGTACTATTGGATTGGATAAAATGATATAAATTTAAAAAGATTGAAATGTTTCCCGTTTTGTTTTAGCTTATAATGTATTTAGTGTATACTTTTTAATTTATTGTAATAAATAATATTATAAGCTTCTTGAAACATTATAGATTAAAATTTTTACAGTTCTTTTTATAGCACAAATTCTAGTAAAAATCACAAGACTTTCTTTTAAGCTTCTAAGCATCTGTTTCCAATAATGTTAAATTTAGTAACAATTTTTATTTTAATTTCTCATAGAATTATTTTATTCTTTCAAAATAAAAATCTATTAATAAAAAATTTAAAATTTTTCAGATTTTTTTTACAAGAATATACATAATTTATAAGTGTACATTTATGATAGTTTTCTAATAACATTATTTAGCAAAGTTACTATAAAAATTATTATCTAAAGTATTAAATTATTATAACTTTTTTTTTTTGAATGTTTTAACAAAATAATTAATATCTTATTATTTTTTTAACTTTATTTTTTAATTTTTTAAAAAAAAAAACAAAAATGTTTAAAACATGAATTTTTTTTCAGAAAATATATATTATATTAACTAATGTAGAAAACAATGATTCCTTCATCTATAAGGCAACAATATTTATTACAATTTTCATTAATATATTTTGTTAACAATCAAAACTGAACTTTGCAATTTAAACAAAAAACATAAATAACATATAAAATGTATATATTATTATTAAAAATTGATTTATTTTAATTATATTTTGAAAAGTTAGAATTTTTTGATTAATTTTCGCTAAAATAATCGCATAAAAGATCAAATATACATAATATTCATAGAATTTATGACACATTTAAAAGCAATGATCTTGTATTCTATCTAAATACTAATTTATTTTAAATTTTCATGTTTTCATCATGTTTTCATTAATTATAGAATACTTAAATTTTATATTTAATTTTTATTTTAAAATGATCGAATTTAATGTTCTTTTATTATTTAAAACTATTTATTTTGTTATATTTATTAAATATAATGTAATCTTTTTTAATTTATAAAATCATCAAACTCATTTAAATATATTTTCTAAAGAATTTTTAATCTTATGATTTATAGTTTTTTTTTTTTTTTAATATATTTATATAAAAAATAAATTATTAATATATATATATTTAACATCTTAGTATTTTTTTATGTAACAATTCATATATATTAAAAACATGTTTATTATGCATATAATAACTAGATTATGATTTTAAATACTTTTTTTTCAAATTGTTGATCTTGGTGATTTTTCTATTCTATTATTATATGTATCAATTCTTATATCTTTAATTTTTTATTCGTTTAAAGTATCATCTTTTAAAATTAAGATTAAAGAATACTCTTTTATCTTTTTTAATCTTATTTCTCAAATCTTATTGTAATTATTGATATCAAATTTTAAATAGATTTTTAAAAGTTAAATGTAATATAAAGGAACAAAGTCATACTGAAATAAATATCTTCAAAAGATCTTTTGATGAAATGTTTAATGTTAAGTATTTTTCTTAATTATTTCGAGTAAATATTTTTAATTTATAAAAAAAAATTATAAACTTATTTTTATTTTACAAATGAATATAATTTTTTTAACCATTTTGGAGAAGTTAAATATTTGTAATTACAATATAATTTTATGATTTAAAAAATTATTTTTATGATTTTATTTGTAGTTTATATAGAAAAATAAATTTTAAAAAATATATAGTTTTTTAAATATCTTTTTAAAAATTTATTTTTACTTTATGTAACTTTCAAAGGTTATTTTGGTAGTGTAATTACTTCTTATTAAATTTTAAATTTTAAAATCATCTTAAATCTATATTTCTTAAAAAAATAATTAAACCTCTTTGATTTTTTATACTTAAACACATCTAAATCTAAGTATTCTTAAACATTCAAAATAATTATTTTAATAATGTTAATAAATTATTTTATAAAGTACTTTTTTATATAAATTTTATATTTTTAAAGAAAATTTCAGCTATTCTATCAATGATTACAATTTTAATTTTATAATCTTTAAACAATATTCTATTTTTATTCTGATAAATATGTATCTAAACATTTGATGAGATAATAGAATGAATATGAATATGAATATAATTATAATATTTGAGAAAAATAAACAATATTTATTTCTTAACTCAATACCTATCCATTTTAAATAGATTGGAAACCAAAAATTCATCCCTTTATATCCTTTATTTTTTTTAGTTCATTTCTATATATACATATATTTTCATTATTTAATCATTTGCTTTTTTAGATAATTATTAAAAAAAATTTATAGAAACACTTTAATGTTTCTTATTGCTACTCCTCATTCAACTTCATCTATTTTGTCTTACATTCTTTTGTGCATTTTGTAAGTTTGTATTACTGTACTGATATCGGTATCATTGTCGAGGTAATAATAGACGTTTGTGTCGACGTAACTATACATGCTTGTGTCGATGTACTTATATGTGTTGATATGGACGTACAAGTTAATGTACTCATATATATCGATGTACTTGTATCTGTCAAGGTATGTGTTACCCATGTATCCACAGTATGAGTCAATGTATATGTTGCATTCACTGTTTGTGTAATGTTGACTGCAGTCCTGCCTTCTGTGACTGTTGTTTTTTGAATTTCTGTAACGGTTATATTTTCTATCTTTGTTATATTTTCTGCAATTGTCATCTCTTTTATCTCTGTCTTTATATCTGTAATTGTTTTATTTTTTGTTTCTACAGTGCGTTCTATAACCGTGACATTTTTCGTTTCTGTTACAATTTCCAGAGTTTTTACTGTATTTGGTGCTATTTCTAGTAATTCTAATTCATTGCACATTATTTCTGTTTTATTACATGCATCTTGACACATAGAACATGTCTCTTTAAATTCACAATCCATTAATAAATTCTTACATTCAGTTTCTACTTTCATGTACGCATTCAATGCAGTTATGACTGCATCAAAAGTATCTATTCTATCTTTTAAAACAATGTCTTTAGTTCTGATTTGTATATTTTTAGGTAGAATCTCTTGGTTCATATTCATTATTTTAACAGTGTTTAAAGCAACTTTTGCACAACAATTTATATCTCTTCTTGAAACTATTGTTCTATTATTTGTATTATTGACTATTTTTGTTTTTTGCCCTTTTGGATTTAATAAGAAGAGGTCTGTATTACTTAGTAGCTTTTTTGCATCTTTATTGAATTCTTTAAGATTTTTTATTTGTTTTTTTATATTTAACACCTTAATCTCAAGTCTTTCACGTAATTTTTCGCATTTTTTTTGCATTCGTTTTACTAGTTTTTCACAAAGTCTTTTCCTCAATTTCTCATTATTACGTTTACTACATAAGTTTTTAAATGTAACATTTTCCGTTTTATCCCAATATTCACAAAAACGGTCAAAAACAAGTTTGCAACTATTTTTATCATCAAGATGCCCTTTGGACTCTTTTATAATAATATCCATAACATTTTCTTGATAATACATTTCACATATTTTTTCAAGTTTTCTACATTCATTTTCATTTGTTTGAAGCTCTTGACAATATGGTGATAGTTTATTGCAATATGGCATCAAAAGGTTACAAAGTTCTTCCTTATTGTCGTAAGTATTTTTGTTAAACTTTTCTATAATCATTTGTTTCATGTTTTCTTTAAATATTTGACATTCAAATTTGACTTTTTCTATTATTGTTCTACATATAAACTCCGAGATCCTACATATTGAAGAAAATCCATCATTTCCAATTTTAACTCGTCCAATACATTGTTTCTTAGCTTCTTCTATGCAAAATGTCGTGTTTTCTAAAAACTGAATTCTTTGTTCAAATAGTTGTTCTTCGAATTTTTCTATAATTTCCAATCTATGACAGTTATCTTTTAATGTAAGACATGGAAGTTCAATATCATTTAAGTCTAAATGCAAATTTTCGCATTTTTCTCTTAATTCTTTACAATCTTCTTTACTTGGAAAATCACGTTTTTCGTCTAAATGCTTTCGCATAAAAATAGCTATATTTGTCATAGACATATAAACAGAATTTATCGATTTTGATGAAGCTAGACATATTAATAACATCTCGGTGTTTGTAAATTCTCCATTCTGTTGTATTAATTTCTGACACTTTTCTACTAATATTTCTATATATTCTTTATAACTCATTTCATAGATATTACTAAATTTCCCAGGAGTAATTGTTAAAAGTTTTTCAACTGCTATGGAACCAAGTTTTTGTTTATAATACAATGCTTCTATGTTTCTGCAGATAATTTCCAAGAACATCCTGTAACTATATATATATATATAATAATTCTTAAAATGATTCTGAATATAAAAACAATCAAATCTAAGTTTTGAAATACTTCCGTAAAAATGTAGATCTGCCCATTTAACAACTTTACTAAATGTAGAAATTTTTTTAAAATAAATCTCTTTTAAAATAAAACGAGCCTTTTCTTGAAACTTTTCAAACAATTCATCACATTTTGAAATCCCATAAACACTTATTTTATCATTATCACATAAATTTTCTAAAATATCGTATTTTTTGAAATATTTACAATTCTTATTAAGTGCATTCTTACAATTTTTTTGAATTTCGTTTAAAGATCCCTCTGGTGTCAATAACATTAAAATATCATATATACTTTTAGATGAATATTTTTCAATAAAAAGTCCATTTCCTGCTTCTTTTTCATAAAGTCTCTTCAAATCTATTTTTTCTGATAAAGTAGCATTAGGTTTAATTGGGTTAAAAACAAATCCAGGTGGTATGTAAGTGACATCTATTTCTTTGCATTTTTTTTCCAGTTCAAAACAATTTTGTTTATTTTCACCATCACAATTTTCTTTGTAAAAATAGCATCTTTCAAGTAATGAAGAACACATTTCACTGGTTATTTTATTGATTGAAGCGATGATATCCATTTT
Organism: Pneumocystis oryctolagi; assembly: GCA_017311285.1. NCBI lineage: Eukaryota > Fungi > Ascomycota > Pneumocystomycetes > Pneumocystales > Pneumocystaceae > Pneumocystis > Pneumocystis oryctolagi. The sequence continues at coordinate 9,975 of JABTEG010000002.1, forward strand.
AAGAATTTTGCATTTTTTTTCTATAAGATTTACAAGATTTGTACATGTTTCTTGCGGATAAAGAACCCTTTTCATTAATTCATGATTTTCTGTACTTAAATCTTGAAAAGAAAGTGCTAGCTTTTCCATACATTTTTCTATGTTTTTTGAATCATTTAAATTTCCATCATTCATTACTCTTAAAAGAATTTCATCTATTATATTATAATGCATCTTTCGATAACATATATTCCTTAGAATACTACATTTTTCTGAAAGATATGGACACGAAGTTTCTAAGACAAGACATTTTCGATCATATTCTATACAATTGTCATCAGTTAGATTCTCATTTATATCTATAAATGTTGAATTAAACAAAGAACATTGCTTAGTAATATTAATGCTTAAAGATGCACACTTTTTATCCGACTCTTCGCATAATTTTTTTATGATTGGATACGATTCATTTATTGTATTAAATATGCTACAATAATTTCCTAGACTTGTTTCGCATTCACTATTATTATAATTATTTTCTGCAATTAAAGACAAAAGTCCTTCCTCACTAAAGAGCTTTTTAAGATTTATAATTTAATATTTTTTAAAAATTATACCTTATTAAATCTAATGAAACCAATTTTTTGTAAATAGATTCTAAAAAGTTAATGATTTAAAAAAATAGAATTATCAATACCTCCAGAGAAAACATATTCTACATAAAAAAGAATAAAAAAATTAAAAAAAAACATAAAATACAATATTAGATAAAATAATTTATAAAAAAACTCTATTAAAAATATTTAACGAATATATATTAATGAATATTTAAATTCTTAAATATATAATATATTGTATTTATTACTTGTTTTGACAAATAGAAATAAATTTGTATTTTACAAATTTTATTTTTTTAAAATATCTTATTGTTTTTTTAAAATTATTTTTTTAAATATATATTTTTAAAATTTATGTATTTAAGTTTTGAACTATTAAAAAATCTTCAACATATATATATATATATCATTTAATCTATGTTTTTTAATTCAATATATTTTAAATTTTTTAAAATATTTTTACAATAAAAAATTTTACTTTTATCTGCATTTTTAAATTTTTACGTTTATAAAATTTTAAATTAGAAACGTATTTTTATACAATATTAAATAAGATATTTCTAATTTATATATAATTTTTATTTTATCTTGTATTTTACAAAAATGAATCATCATTAATAAATGCCTCTTTAACATGTAAATAACTAAAAATGTACTATATTTCTATTTAAAAAGCAGAATTGGATCTTTCATTTTACTATATATAAATTTGTTGAAAATATAAAGTCAATTCTTAAATTCAATATATTTCAATAAAAGTTAAAATCATAACGAATACTTATCAATACTTTTTCTATTTTTCATAAATGGTACTTAAAAACTTATTGTTTTAAGTTCTATTTTTTACGTGTTAATCTCAATTATATTTTTAAACAAAATTAATATTTTTAGAGCGTAAGTTTTTTAATAAATATTAATTCTTTGATTGTAACTTTCTTTTAGCAAAGCTATTTTAATTATAAATTTTTCATAAATATTCCATAATAGTTCTATTAATTTTTGAATATCTGATGTTTGCAAATAAATTTTAATTTTAGATAAATGCAATGTTTTGTTATTATTTATCTTTTTAAATAAATTTAAATATAATATTTTTATTAATATTATCTGCATACTACATTTTAAATCATTATAAACCCATATAACACATATTTAATGTTATTTTTCTCAACTTCTTAATTTTTAATATTTATCATTTTTTTATTATGTAATTTTTCAAATAATAATGATAATTTAATTTAAAATTAATGATTTTTTTACTATATTTAACTACAAGAATCTATTTTTTTAATTTTTTAACTTTCTATAATATTCTAAATGTTTCAATATCAATTCATATTTTTTTGAATAAAAAGAATATTTTTCTTAGATTTCCAAGAATTTTAAAAAGAAAACCAATAACACAATTATGTGCACATTTAGAATAATGATTGTTCTGAATTTATTTAACATTCATATTACATAATTTGTTTAAACATATTCATATTTTGAATTAAAGATAAAGTTTTATAATTTAACAATTTTATTAATACTATTTTTAAGAAATTTTAATTTCTCCAATATTTTGTAATAACATTTTTTTCAATATTTTAACATAATTTTTTATTAAATTAAAAATAGAACCTTTTAAATATGTTAACTTTACAAAAAAAAATATAATCGATTAAATAAAAATAATAAACATTTATTTGTTTTAATATCTAAGAATTTGTATTTTGGAAATTTTAAATACAAAAAAAAACAATTTTACTTTTATAAAATTAAGATAAAAATTTAGAACGAATTACATCTTTAGAAAATGCAAACGAGATAATAATGTTTTTTTTTAGGTATATTAAAAGAATTATGTTATTATAAAAGTATTTTATTTAATAATAAAGGGAATATATTTGTTATATATTTATTTTATTTTTAACATAGTTAAAAATTATTGAAAAAATTAAAGTCGTTAAGGAATTAAAAATATAAAATATAATCAATAAATTCTACTAATTTTCATGAATTCCAATACATAGATTTATAAAAAAAAATAAAAACACAATGTAGTATTGAGTGTTTTAAACAATGAAACATTATTTAATAATCTTCAAGATTTTTGAAGTTTTTTAAAATTAACGTTGAAAAAATTCCCTATTACAACACAATATATTCAAATTATCAGAATTTGTAAAAACACGACAAATTATGCTAAACTTACATATTTATTTCTAAATAAATCAGAAGAGCTTATAACTTTCAATTCTTTGTATGTGTGTAATGAAAACAAATTTAAAGAACTCAAAATAAAAGATTTTAGAGCGGTAATTTGAAGTAACATTATTCTTGATCATTATAATATATGAACAAAAAATAAACCAGTCAATATGCAGTAGTGTTTTTTCTTAAATGAAAAGAAATCAATGCATTTTGGTTATGAAAAAAGTTGATTATTATTGACAGCTAAATGTTTTCAAAAAACATATTATAACTATATAAGTACAATTAGAATCGTCTGCTAATCAAATTCAATTAGAAAAAATACTTAAAATAAAAAATAAAGAATTAGAAAGAGCAATACAAAAACGACAAGAATCATACAGGATTTTAAGGATCTTGAAAAAGAAATAGAACAAATGATATTTAAAAATATTTTCTAAAATTAATTTTTTTAAAAAACATATACATCTTTAGAAAAGAAAAGGCAAAAAAAAAGAAAAGCATTTTTACACCAATTTATTGAGGTTTTAAAAAATTACAAAAGATGTCACCGGAATATATTAAAAATATATCAATAATAAAAAAAATATTTAAATCATTGCATTCCGAAGACAAAATAGCTTTAAAGGGTTCTATTCAGAACAAAGAAGCCATAATAAAATTTATATAAGCTGAAATTAACAAACATCTGGTTCTACTTAAGGATATAAGGTATTAAAATAGACTGCTCCAAAGAAATACAAAATTAGCTTAATGAAGTTCAAAAAATTGATACTGAGCTTGTAAAAAATAACGAGACTTGCCATGCTTTTTTACCAGAGAACGTTTTTTATGGTTTAAAATATCTTAGCTTATCATTAATAAAAAAAGATACACTGTGAATTTAATCAGATAAATTTTAAAAATACTTTTTCGAGTTTAAATAGTAAAAATACTAAGAATTGCCGTTTAACATTAGAGTTGAGTTCTGTTGAATAGAACGAATCATGTTTAAATATTAACGAATTAAGTCAAACTATTAAATATAACTTTTTTAGTCCTTTTTTACTAATTTTAATTTGAATCAACTTTAAAAAATAAGATTCAAATTCTAAAAGAAGCAAACAACACTATAAATATTTACGTTTTCTTAATTATCTAAAAGCTTTTGAACAATAAAGAATATGAACAGATATTATTTAAAGATGATTTTAAATTACATTCAATCATTGAAAAAATAGCAAATGGTGCTATATATCAGCATTTTTAACACACATCAATAAAAAAATGGTTTTTTTAAGCATAATGCAATTATCCGTTCATGATTTGGATTAAAAAAAATTCTGATATTTCAAATTTTATTAATTCAATTGATTTTATATATGTAATTATGCCATTCGATTACTTAAATGATGAAAATCGTAGTGTAAAAAATGCTATATGTTAAAAGTCTAACTTATTATATCTTATTAAAAACAAAGTATTTTATGATAATCACGATTCTTATATAAATATACTTAATAATAGTAAAAATAGACATTGCTAGGTTTATTAAATTAAAAAGATTATAGTTTTAAAAAAAAATCAATAAATGAACATATTTAAGAAAAAAAGATAAAAATGTATTTATGAAAAAATATGCCTAAATCATTTAAAATTGTTTATGTCTTAATTGTTTCTAAAATAAGATCATTGAAAATAAATAATTTTACATATTTTGAAGTTATGGAGATATTTTATGTTTATATATTATAGATCCAGTTTTTAAATTTATTTTTGAAATTATGTTTAAGATATTTTCTTAGAACCGAGATAATATTTAATTTTTTATTTTTAGTATATAAAAATATTTGTTTTATTGAAATATTTTAATTATTTATATCAGAAGAAAAAAATAATTTCAGATATTTGAATTACTTCAAACATATACCTGATTAAAATATGTTTCAAAATAACACTTTATTATTGTAAGGTTTCTAAATATTAAAATACTTTAGAAGTTGTCTTTTATAACAGTTTAACAAAGTATTTAACTTTTTAAAAATTTAATACATGTATCTTAATTACAGACAATACTTATTGATTTTCGATTTTCAACGTATAAATTCATTTTAAGTAATGACTCATATTCTTTATAAAAAAAAGTTGAATTTGATTTTCAATTTATTTAAAATTATAAAAAATATTTTTCTAAACATTTTTTCATTGTAAAACCTAACAATCAATTAATTACAGACGATTATATCTTAAACTTCTGCAATAAAAAATAATCTATATTATTTAATTTAAAGAACTTTTAAATTTTGTTCACAATTATAAAAGTTTATATTTTAACGCCTTTTTTTGTTTTCAAAATTCGATTTCGAAATTTTAAAAATTAAAATTAATCATTTAAAGCTATTTGAAAAAAAATGCAAAATATTGTACATTTTTTTAAAGTAGTGTATCTTTAGATATGGGGAAATATAAAGAAAGGAATAACATTATACAAAAAACAATACCTAACAATATTTTTAAACTTAATAAAAATATTGGGCAACATATTTTGAAAGTACTTATGATTTTTCTTTTTGTAATAAGACCTAATATTGAAAGAACCCGTTAGTTGCTCAAGGAATTATTGATAAGGTTATTTTTGTTTAATTATAATTCTGAAGTATTAATTATATAGGCTGATTTAAAACCTTCTGATATTGTACTCGAAGTTGGATCTGGTACGGGGAACCTTACTGTTAAGATTTTACAAAGGGCAAAAAAAGTTATTGCTGTTGAAATGGATCCACGTATGAGTATGGAACTTATTAAACGTGTACAAGAAACGTATAGTTTACTAATACTTTATGGTTTTTAATAATGATTTCTTAAAGAAATGACCAGAAACGTTTAGAAATACTTCTTGGAGATGTTATTAAGATTGATCTCCCATATTTTGATGTTTGTGTATCTAACATACCATATCAAGTAGGTTATTTTATTAATATTGTTTATTGCTAATACGATAAAGATTTCTAGTCCTTTTGTTTTCAAATTGCTTAAACAGTCACCTCCACCTCGGTTAGCTGTGCTTATGTTTCAGCGTGAATTCGCTATGAGACTTGTTGCTAAACCGGGTGAACACCTATATTGTCGTTTAAGTGTTAATGTGCAGATGTGGGCTAAAGTTACACATATAATGAAAGTAGGAAAAAATAATTTTAAACCTCCCCCACAGGTAGAAAGTAGTGTTGTTAAAATTGAACCTAAGATTCCTCCACCTCCAATTAGTTTTAAAGAGTGGGACGGGTAAGTAAAGATGAGAATTATTAATATTAATTAATATTAAAAGTCTTCTTCGAATTTGTTTTATTCGAAAAAATAAGGTATACTTTTTTTAATTATTAGGTTTCTTAATTTATTAGACTATTTCATCTGGATTTAAAACTCCTTCAGTAATTAGCATGTGTGAAAAAAACTATAGTATTTGGTGTTTTCAAAATAATATACCTCCGGATAATATTCCTATAAGAGATAAAATTGACAAAGTATTAAATTCTGTAAATCTTGCTGATAAAAGAGCTCAAAAATGTGATGATAATGATTTTTTAAAGTAATAATGTTTTATTTGTCACTATTGTTAAATTAATATTAGGTTGTTATATGCATTTAATAAAGAAGGGATTCATTTCTCTTAATTTATATTTATAATTACTATTATTTTATATTCAAGAAATATTTTTAAGAATATTTTTGTAATATATTTGTGTTTACCTAATATATAATGACATTGAGACGAATTAGAATTACATAGCTAAAACAAATAGCATTATATAAAAGTATAATAAAAATGGAGGAAAAAAACAAAGATATTTTATTTATTCTTTTTAATAAACAAGAAATCAAATAATACAATCAAGTTGATTTTTAATAGGTTATTAAAATTATTATTTATGAGTTCTTTAGAATACAAAAATATATTAGTAGAGGGATATAAAAAATAGTATACTACTATTTATAGAATTATTATTTATATTTATATAATTTAAACATTTAATTTTGATGCTAAGTTTATATATTATTTTTTTTGTTTTGAAAACGGACCTTTATGGTCCATCTGGTCAATGTAGGGTTTTATATGCTCTTGTTCGAAATTGCTAATTATAAAATAGTTGAAACGATACAGAGAAGATTAGCATGGCCCCTGCACAAGGATGACACTGCTTCCAAAGAGAGGAACCCATTTTTTTCAATATATTATTAAAATATAGAATCCTTACATCTATTATTATATTGATTTTTTGTTTTTAAATATTTACCTTTTCAAATTATAATTTTATAAAATTCATTATTAAATATAATAATGTTTATTACTATAAATATTCTAATATGATTTGTTTTCATTAATTTTTTAATATTATTAGCAAAAAGCACATTTATTTAAATTATATCGAATTTATAGAATGTTTTAAATACATACACCACTATTATTGTTTTAGAAGATAAATATTTTATTAAAATTAAAAAGTTCATATATATTAAAATAAAATAGTTATTTAATAAATTTGTTTTTTATATTATTTTTAAATTTATATAATTTGAATAGCAAAATCCAAATATTTAATTTTAAAAAAAATTATAAATATTAAAATTAAAGTTTAAAAATTTAAACATAACATATACAAAAAACCAAATTTGAAATTAAATAAAAGAATGAAATCTAGATTGTATACAATTTAATATTGAATAAATAATTAAAATATAATGTTTTTTAATAGTTTAAAAAGTATATAACGATCGATGATTGATTTATAAAATTAAAAAAAAAGTTAAAAATTATTAAATGAAACATTAAAATTCAAACAGCTTTTTACAATATATTACCTTATTAATCAGGTGTGGTTATGTCTATTCGTCGAGATTTCCTTACTGCACAGGCCCCAGAGAATTATGTTGCAGGTCTTGGAAGAGGTGCTACTGGATTTACTACAAGGTCTGATCTTGGGCCTGCACGAGAGGGTCCTTCAGAAGACGCAATTAAGTAAATAACCTTCAAGATTTTATAATATTATTTTTTTAGTATATTTACATTTTTTATAGAGCAGCTTTAGCACGGCGTGCTGCAGCTCAAGATCCATTTAGATTTTCTGATTTCCAAGATACCAATGATACAAAAGATGATGATGATGATGATAGATATCAAGATCCTGATAATGATTATTGTCTTTTTGCGGGTGCACCATATGATGCAGACGATGAAGAAGCTGATCGTATATGGGCTGAAGTAGATCAGAAAATGGCACAACGAAGGAAGTCGCGTAGGTAAAGTTTCAAAACCATTTGTTTATTCAAGGTTGATTTTTTTATAGAGAAGCTAAGGAACGTAAAGAAGCGGAACGTCTTCTAATGGAAAAAACCAAAGTTCAAGATCAATTTGCAGATGTTATACAAGGATTAAGTGCTATAACTGATGAAGAATGGCTGAATATCCCGAATGTTGGTGATTTGACAGGAAAAAAAAGAAAAAAAATCAGTCCGCGTGAAAGGTTTTATACAATACCTGATTCTCTTATTTCTCGTGCAAGTCAAGTAGAATTAGATACTAGTATCGATGTTACAGAGACAGAAGCAGATTTTAATGACGGGAAAATGACAAACTTTGCAGAAATAGGTGCTGCAAGGGATAAAGTTCTTGGATTAAAATTAGATCAGGTAATTATATATGTATACATTATATTTTATCAATATTTATTATAAGATATCGTCTGATTCTGTCATTGGACAATCTACTATAGATCCACAAGGGTATCTTACGTCGATGAATTCCATGGTTTTAAAAAGTAATACAGAATTGGGGTATTAATATATTTTATTTAAGATAATATTTAATGATAATGCAGTGATATTAAACGTGCACGCTCGTTAATGCAATCCTTAATAAAAACAAATCCTAATTCAGCAGCAGGAAATTTATATCATATATATATATTTTATTAATGTTATTAGGATGGATGTCAGCTGCTCGTGTAGAAGTCATAGCAGGAAAACTTCAACAAGCAAGAAATATTATTGCTAAGGGTTGCAAAAATTGTCCTACAAATGAAGATATTTGGATCGAAGCTGTTGGTCTTAATGTATTTTATATTTACTATTTTTAATCATTACTTATTATCTAATAGAACACTCAAACCGGAAAATTAATTATAGCGGAAGCTGTGAGACATATTCCTAATTCTGTAAGATTATGGCTTCAAGCAATAAAGCTTGAAACAGATATTGAATCAAAAAAGAGAGTTACTCGAAAAGGTAGTATTTTTGTACTTAAAATATTTGCTAATCTCATTGAAGCTATTGATATTATACCTCACTCTGTAAAGCTATGGAAAGAAGCAGTAAATTTAGAAGAAGATCCAGAAAATGCCAAGATCTTACTTGCAAGAGCCACTGAACTTATTCCTTTATCTACAGAATTATGGCTTGCTCTTGCACGCTTAGAAACATATGAAAATGCTAAAAAAATTTTAAACAGAGCGCAAAATAATATAAAAACAAGTTATGAAATATGGATTGCTGCTGCACGTTTAGAAGAACAACAAGGCAATGATCCTGATAGAGTTATAATAAATGCATGCCGTCGTCTTCAACAAAATGGAGGAATGTTGACAAGAGAGCAATGGTTAGCAGAAGCAGAGAAATCTGAAAAAGATGGTGGTATCAAAACTGCACAAGCTATTATTAAGGCTATTTTGGGTCAAGATCTGGACGAAGAAAGTAAAGAATCTACCTGGATAAATGATGCACAAAATGCAATTTCTCATGAATGTTTTGAATGTGCACGTGAAATATATGCATACGCATTAAGAACATTTCCAGAAAATGAACTGATATGGAAAAAAGCTATTTCGATTGAAAAATCTCATGGAAATGACAAATCATTACAAGCTATTTTGGAGAAAGCCGTAGAAGCATGTCCGCACGCAGAAGTAATTTGGTTAATGTATGCAAAAGAAAAAAAAAACTTAGGAGACATACAAGGGGCTCGTGATATTCTTGAACGATCTTTTTCTCATAATCCTAATTCTGAAGAAATTTGGCTGGCTGCTGTAAAACTAGAATATAATAATAATGAGAATGATAGAGCTAGAGCACTTTTAAAAGTCGCAAGGCAGGAAGCTGGTACAGAACGTGTTTGGATAAAGTCGATAACGCTTGAACGTCAATTTAATAATATAGATAATGCTCTTCAACTTGTAAATGAAGCATTATCTTTGTTTCCAAAATATGATAAATTCTGGATGATAAAAGGGCAAATATATGAAGATTTAGGACATGTTCAACAAGCTAGAGAAACATATCAAATGGGAACAAAGTCTGTTCCCAAATCAGTTCCATTATGGATTTTACTTTCAAAATTAGAAGAGAGCGCGGATAGAATTGTTATTGCACGAGGTATATTAGATCGTGCAAGATTAGCTTGTCCTCAGATACCAGAACTCTGGGTTGAATCCGTAAAACTAGAATTAAGAGCAAACAATATAAATCAAGCAAAATCAAACATGGCTAAAGCTCTTCAAGAATGTCCAACAAGCGGGCTTGTATGGTCAGAAGCAGTATGGATGGAACCTAGATCTCAAAGAAAAACCAGATCAGCAGATGCTTTAAGAAAATGTGAAGATGATCCATATATACTTACTACAGTGGCAAGAATGATGTGGAATGAAAGAAAGATAAGTAAAGCCAAAATATGGTTTCAAAGAGCTATTAAATCTAATCCTGATATTGGGGATACATGGGCATGGTATTATAAATTTTCGTTACAACATGAACCTGTGGAGGCACAATTATCTCTCATTTCTGAATGTATTGCAGCAGAACCGTCACATGGGATTGTTTGGCCTACTATTTCAAAAAATATACAAAATTCTAGACTTAGTATAGAAGAAATATTGAAAAAAGTTGCAGAGAAAATATCATAAATGTTTTATTATTGAAAATTTAGTTTAAAAAATATAAAATTTTAGATTGTAATTTAAAAATTTAATTTTTGTATCGATTTTTGAACATTTTATTTTAGTATCCAGAACGTATTCAATGCCATTTATAGGGATATGTGGAGATATTTGTTCCGGTAAATTCCACAATATTGTCCATTTTTTCTAAATATATTAGGTAAACAAACTGTTGCTAATTATCTAGTAGAAAAATTAAATTTTTCTATTTTAAAATTACAAAATGTGGATAATAATATAGTTAAATCAAATGATTTTACATTAGATAATGATTCAAAACATTTGAGTAAAAAGGAAGAAAAAATATTCGAAAATGCAGCCCAAATGCTTAATTATGTAACTAATCATTGGAAAGAAAGATTTGTAACTATAGATATTTTCAATGAAGATATATTAAAAACATTTTCTAAAAGACCTTTTTTTTTACTTATTAGTGTAAACTCTCCACTAATGCTTAGATGGAATCGTTATAAACAATGGTATGCATTGTTATTATAATATATATATATATGTGTTAATTTAATATTAAGTTGCAAATATTCAAATTCATCTGAAGTCGACTTAGAGCAATTTGTTAAGCAGTCAGATAGTTTCTTCTTTAACCATAAACATGGAATGGTGCATTTGTTTGATAAAGCTCAGATAAAAATTATAAATGATTATAATTCCATAGCAGAGTTTTATAATGTTCTTCAACATATAGATTTAATTAATGAAAATTGGTTCCGCCCTTCTTGGGATACATATTTCATGCATTTAGCGTCTTTAGCTGCACTTAGAAGTAATTGTATGAAAAGAAGAGTTGGTTGTGTTCTTGTCAGAAATCAACGAGTTATAAGCACGGGATATAATGGAACACCTAGAGGATTTGTTAATTGTAATCAAGGTGGATGTAAAAGATGTAATGAAGGACAAGGAAATGGGCACAATCTTGAGTCTTGTTTATGTCTTCATGCAGAAGAAAACGCATTATTAGAAGCTGGCAAAGAAAGAATAGCCAATGATTCTGTGCTTTATTGTAATACGTATTTATTCTTTTATATTAGTAAATAGTTACTAACTATTAAAAGATGTCCATGCTTAACATGTTCAGTCAAAATAACACAGCTTGGTGTATTTCCCTTATTACATATGCTATAATTTTAATTATTTTTAGGTTCGTGAAGTAGTATATAGTCAATCTTATTCAATGGATCATAAAACGTCAGAAATATTATCCAAATATGGAGTTGTTTTACGTCAACATGTAATAAACTATGTATTATATATATATTAAAACTAATTGTTATTAGAATATGTCACATATATTGTTTTAGATGACATTGTAAACAATTATCTTCAATTATATTTTTTAATATTTTTTAAAACATCAGTATATTTAAATATTATAAAAAATTAAATGTATTTAATATATGTTATTAAAAAAAGTATGAATCCTTATAAAACTCTTTTGAATAATTTTAACAATTATTAATATTTAAAGTGATTTTCAAGAGTAAATATATAATGTAATACTCATTATATATACATATACATATATATATATAGATATAGATATATAGATATATAGATAGATAGATAGATAATATCTCAGTAACTAACTGTTAAAATAGGTAAATATAATATTAATATTAAAAAACTTAATTTATAGATCGATTGTAATTTTAAGAGTGTGATTAAACTAGTCTTATAAATATATATTAGAATTATTACAAAACTGTCAATATATTCAAAATATATTTTGTACAGTATCATATAAAAAGTTAATATTAAAAAGCATTTAAAACATATATATTGTTAATAAAAATCAAGTATAATTTTAATTATAAATCTAAATACCTTATTTAATAAATTATATATATGTATATATGTACATAAAAAGTCGAAAAGATATAAACATGATGTTTTTATAATTAATATTTAAAATATTTTATCTTTTTAAATTTCAAAATAAAAATTTAATAATTAAATTTTAAAATTTTGAAAAGCTATTCTTATATTATAAAAAAAATATTATATATATATTAATATAATAGATTGATACGTTTTTTACTTTTAAATAGTTATATATGTTTTTATTTTTTAGGTCTAAAATTCCATTTCGATTAATTTTAAAAATTAATCTAGAAATTAAAATTATCTTATTATAAAACATAAATTAACTTCTTGATTCAGTATTTTTTTTGCAAAAATTAATATTTTTTATAATAAATTAATTTTAGTCGGCTTTATCAAATGATATAAATCTATATTTTTAAGATCTAAATAAAATTTAAAAATGTCAAGAATAGATATTATTCCTCTATTAAAAAAAATGCAATTGATACTAAAGAATAATTGGGTACAATATCAAATAACAGTAGCAGATTTTATTAATGGAAAAATTAACAAGGAAGAATTTGATTTACAAATAAATTCAATCCTTGAAAAAAAAAACAGTTAAAAATTTAAAACTCGTTAAATAGTACTCTAATTTTTATAATAGTTCGTTTTCATAATGAATTATTGTTTGGAGTTTATACTAATTCTATGTGTGACTCACCTGAAAAATCATATATATTTGAATGGACTAGAAAAAAGAAAGAACAAAGAACAAAAACTAGTGATCAAAAAAAAGGGCTTAAAAATGAAATAATGAGTCTTCATTATCTTGATAGAGTTCGAATTAAATCTGTTAGAAAAGTTAATATAATAGACAAAATGTAATATATATTAATATTATCTAGAATTCTTTAAGAAAATTTTCAACTTCACAAAACACATTACTTGAAAATAGAATAGCAAAACTTCCGAAAATACCTCTTTGCAAAGATAAAATATACACAGGTAAAATTTTAACAAATATTTAAACATGTACATTTTAATCCAATACAGCAAATTATATAAATGATATTCAAAAAGGATATCATGTTCCTCTAAGTTGTGATTCCATGGAAATGCCTGATATTGACAATTTACGTGAAAGAAGTTTAGCAATTGCATTAGAAAGCGGGTTGATCGGTGGTTTAAAAGAAGGAGTCCCTGAAATTATTCTTGCAGGTCTTGAAGTATGTATATTTGTTTGTATATTTAAGCTTATTATATTATTATAGTATCATCTTAAAAATGTTTTAGCTATTGCTATCACAAAAATTAGATTTCAAATGCCTAAAGAATCTATCTATGCAGAAAATTTAAACAATATTATTCTATTTAACAAGGATATACATAAAAAATATGAAAAGAAAAAAAACTCTTCATTAACAGTAGAAGAACTAAGTTTAGCTTTTCAATTAGCACCCTTTTCTTTGGTTGAAACTCCTCCTCCTATTACTAGAATCTGGGCTACTACATTAACAAATAATGCAACATATCAAGACAACAATGTGGAAGAAACTATATTAAATATTATGAAGGAAAATCCGAAATACAAAGAAAGATACGAATTAGCATTAGTTTTAGATGAACTACTTGCGAGTGTATAATTGTAAATTTAATAAATTTTAAATAATATTATAAAAAACATATATAATAATAATAATTTTAATAAAATTCCATAAAAATATTATATAATATTTAATCTAAAAAATATATCAAATATCTTTATTGCTCATCAGTTTCTTAAAAACAAAAAACTAGCAGCGTTTGGATAGTCTCGCAATTACTAAATCGTAATTAACATTGTCTAAAAAATATCAATTTTTCGAACCAATAATTTAAACGGATATCCTCTGTTTTTTATTTGAAAAATATGTATCAAAAAACCAAAAACAATAAATTGAAGAAAAATCAGTAAAATAATCAAAATCGTTTGTTTTTTTTTGTTAGTAATTCCAGGAACAAAAATTGCTAATAATATTTCAATAAACGTTAATACCAAATCTATTTAACAATTAGTAAACAATAAACCAAACATAATTGAAACTCCTTACAAGTCATAGATACAATATGTGATTCTACTTTATATTGACTAGAAAAACTCTCTAAAATATATACTGGATTATTATTATTATGTCCACTAAATGGTGTACTTCTAATTTGCGTATACATATATCCAGAATTAAAAACTAAAATGGAAATCTAAAATCAATAAATAATATGATTCAAAATAAATAAATAAGCTTAACCAAACTCAAAACCAACCATAGCTCTTTTTTAGTTATAATAAAAAATATAAAAGAACGAGTTAATCTTAAAAATACCGCAAATAAAAAAACAAAGAATGAATAAAAGAGTAATTTTCCGTAGTTAATAAACCTAACAATATGTATCGGTTGGTTTGTTTCTCGTGAAATAACCTGAGCTATCCATTCAGGTGAAATATCTCTAAATCATATAAACACATATACATGCATTAATTCATTAATATACCCATCTTTAATATTCAGAACATAAGGGTTGCTTCTTTTAAAAGCACTAGGACCTACAGTTGCTGGATATACCATAATTATAGGAACTGTAGTTAATTGAAGCTATGTTGCAGATTTAGCGTAAGAATGTAAAATATACAATATTACTTTTTCAAACACTCTAACTCCATCAGAAAATTCAAGAATACCGAAAAATAACTCTTTTGATTTTGGATATATTTTGCGTTGTGATTTTGCAACAAGTCTAAAAATTGGATCTAATTTTCTACAAAGTCAATATACTTTGTAATTTAAAAGATAAAAAAGTAAATTACTTGCAAAGCTTGCAATCATATTGTTGTTGAGTTGCTGTAAACATAATAACCATAGTGTAATTTCTCTGTTGTGTAATAACAGAATTAATAGATTCGCTGTTTAGTTGAATAATACCATTGTTTGATTTTGCTCTTTTTAAAAAATCATTAACAATATTTTGGGTAGAAAAAACACATAAAATAAAACTTAATATTAAAAATACTTTTTGCAAAATATTTTTCATTTTTAATGTAATTTAAAACATCGACAAAAATATAGAGAAAATACATCATAGTAAATTTATCACAATGTGTATTTTTGAGAAAAATACATACAAATTTATTTCTTAAAACTTTATCTTGGTATGATAAGTATATTTTATTAGAATCAATATGCTTTAATATATGGCTATTAAAAATAATATATTTATCTTATCGTTAATAAATATTAATATATTATGTTATTAAATATATATACATATATATTAAAATCTTTTTAATTATATATTGATTTATAGACTTTTTATATACAAAAAGTGTTGAATAGTTTCTGAATATATTTAATAATTTGACTTAAATAAAAACTAATCTCTTAAATGATTTAAATAAATTTGTTAAATGAACTAAGGTTTAAATACTTGATAAAAAATATTGAATTTTTAAAACAAATTATAAAACTTTATATTAATTCCATTTAATATTTTTATAACATTTTTATTATGTTATATTATTATAATATTCTAATTTAATAATTTAATTATACTTAAAGAGTTCAGAATAATTTTAAGCTTTTTTCATTATATGAACTAGAAACATTTTTATTTTGATCTTTAAAGTATTTTTTCCACGTTATTGACCTCTAAAAATCAATAAAATGAATAATAAAATATCTTTGTGTAAATTTTGTAATAATCAATATGGGAAATATATATGTCCTCGTTGTAAACAAAGATATTGCTCTTTGATATGTTATCAAACACAGGTTTTATATTTATAAAATTTCAACTTAACTCTTATATTTTAGGAACATTTAGGATGTTCTGAATTCTTTTATAGAAATAATGTAGAACAAGAAATTAAAAATAGAAGAGCAACTAAAGAAGAAAAATTCAAAATGTTAAAAATTCTTTCAAAATTTAAATATGATCCAGAAAGAATTGAGAATTTTGATTTTTTATATAACAACGAAGAATTATTAGAAAATAAAATAAACGAAAGCACTTTAGAAGAACGAATGAAAGATATTGATATAGGTAATTTATTTTGTGATATTTATTTTGCAAAAGATCTAATTTTTTTATAAAAAGAAAACACATCATTCGAAGAGATATGGAGACGACTTAATTTAAATGAAAAAAAAGAATTTGTAAATTATGCATTGGCATATGATAAAGACGCTGAATAGTGTGGTATTAAGTATTTTCCATCTATATATAATATTAATTAAAAAAAGGTAAAAAATAAATTATTTTATACTAAAAATATATATTTATAATATTTTTCATCATTTTATTAATATTCAAAATATGTTGAAATATAAAAAAATGATATTTTAAAAACTTTTAAATATCTTTAAAATTTATAAAAAATATTAACATTGTAAATTTTAATATAATTTTCAAAAAATAATAAAAATAATTGATATACAATATATTTAATGCTATATAACAACAAATACACATTTAAGTGAATTTTAGTTCATATTTGAAGTAAATCAAAGTCATCAAGCTTAATTAATTAATCATAATAACAAATACATATATATATGTACCTTATCATTATACTTTGCAATATTTCTTTTAATCTTACTTGAGTCTACCCAAGTTATGAAATCTTCCATGTTTCTAATTACAAAAAATGCGGGATCTGTAACAACCTTACAACAATTAATTTTTCTTCAATTTTAGAAGACATACCTCAGGACCTACACGAACATGACCATGTTCGATATATTTAACTGCAGTAGAAACTGTCTCACACATTTTCAATCGACACATAACAATAGATAATCTCCTACGACAAAAAGCAGATACTGTAAGTTTATTTTCTATATCAGAAAGTTTTGATGAAGTTGTTAAAAGTCCCATATCAAAAAGTTTTTCTAGAAGCATTTTTTTATAAGTATTTCCAAAAGGATCATTCGGATCAAGTAAAGACAATTTATGTGCTAATTTTTTTAATAATCCAACGAGCCGATTGTACCTTTTTTAAATTTAAATATTCTTATAAACTTTCTTTTTTGTACGCACTTTATATAGTCTTCTCTTTTTTGAATATGATAGCGTCTTATAACACTTATATCTCTATGATTATTATCATCTTTCTTATAATTTAAAAAATTATGTTTTTTAAGTAATTTCTTCTGATGATATTTTAATTTTTTCATTATATCTCAATATTATGATCTCGTATTTTATTTAAATATCAATAATTTATATATATATTATAAAATTTTTAAACATTTTAAAAATTTTTAAATTTAATCAATCAAAAATTGAAATCTAAAAAAAATAAAATTTTAAAAATAATTTATAAAAAAAATATTAATTTACAAATTATATATATAAAAAACCTATTTATAACTAAAATCTATCAAAATATTTCGATAAAACTTGAAAAATGCATGAAAGTTCATATTTGCAAAAAAAATTTACAAGATTTGGAATATTTATCCAATTTTTTAAAATTGGATTAAAGATTTATAGAGAATTTTAAAATATGATTATTGAAGAAACTCAAAAATTATATATATATTGGAAAAACATCAATAAATTCATTAAAAAAACAAGTTTATTTTGATAAAAAATATAGTGCACTGAACAATAATAGTTTTCTAAATAATAAAAAAATATATAATTATTAATTAAATATGATTTTAATGTTTTTTATTATTATTTCTTAAAAACAAACAATATATAAAATACTTTAAATATAATTAATTTTTTATATATTTTAAAATATTACTAAAAAAATCAAATAATATATTAATAAAGAAAATAATTAAAAATTTATTTGTAGTTTATTTATAAAAATAATATAAATATAATAATGTTTTTTTTTAAAAAAAATGATTAATATTTGAAATGTTTAAAATATTAATCACAAACACATAGATATATATATAATTAATGACATAAATTTTATACCATAAAATTTTTAATTAGTTTTCTTATGATTTTTTCAAATAATAATTCAAAACTTTTAAATTCAATCCAATATTCTTCTTTTCTATATAAAATAAATATCTTTTATATAATTTTAGTATTATTTTATCAATTTAAACACCAATAAAAACAAGTTTTATATACTCTAATACTTTTAGAATAACTTCAGTAAATATATTAAAATATAAGCCTAATTTTTAGAAAATATAATGTTGAAAAATATAAATGTTTAATTTTAACATTTATAGAAAGTGTAAAGTATATTACTTACATTTAAATAATTATCATTTTTTTTGTATAGATAACTATAAATAATATTATCTTAAAATATATCTATTTATTTTCATTAGTTCTAATATACAATTAGTTTCTATATTCATAAATATTCAATTATAAACAAATATAATGATTTTATATAATAATTTTTTTCTTAAAATTCTTTTTTTTAAAAAAAATATTTAATTTACAAACATAATATGTCCTTAATTTATAACAAATAAAATATTTTGTAGTATATTTCTATAGCATTAACATTAATATTAAATATAAAATTCATATATTCTAGTATTTTTAAAATTTTTTTTATCAACACTAAGAAAAAATTTTATTAATATTATTTAACACATATTTTTAAAAACCCATTAACATTATTATTAAAAACAAAATATAGTTTTCTTAAAGATATTTTTAAAAAAAGTATTTAAATAATCTTTTTTATAAACATTTTGTTAAAATATTTTAAATTACATAATAATTCCTCTATATGATTTTACAAATAATTTATACTAATATTTTCTATTTAAAACTTTCAAAATACATAATATTGTTTTTCCTAATAGTTTTTCAATTTTGGAATAAGTATCTCTAAGGTATTCTCGAACATTCTTGAATATTCGAGAGCTTTCTAGAACTTTTGAAAATATAAATATACAATGACTCATTCCAAATCAAATCAAAATATTAACATCTCAATAATCATTATTAAGATTTCAAAATATTCATATTATCTATTGCTACTTAAATCCAAATGGCGCCTATTTCTTATCTAGTTAAAGAACCTTTATTTTCTGTAGACCTAGAACAACTAATTCAAACATGGGATCAGCCATTACACTACTTTCAGCTAAAAGACAATCTAAATAATCAAGGCTTAACACCAAAAACTGATATATCAGAGTCATCTCAATATTATATTGTTGAAGTAGAACTTCCTGGATTTAAAAAAGAAGACTTGTCACTCGAACTTATTAATGAAACTACAATATTGATAGAAGGGTCTGTCAAAAAACAAATTAACGACAAGTTTATCCAGAATATACCAACTACAGAAAATATTACAAATAATGATACTTCTATAGACAATCCTACATGCGTTAAAAATAGTATCAAAAATAATTCTAAAAAAACACATCAGATTACATGCTGGCACAAAGAACGGAGCTTTGGAAAATTTAGTCGTTCTATTTCATTTCCAACAAGCATCGATAAAGATAATATAAAAACGTCTTTAGAAAACGGATTGCTATGCATAATAGTTCCTAAACCAGCATCTCTAACTCCTAAGAAAATTATGATTAATTAAAGTTATATAATATAACGGATTCATTGTTTTGACAATTTTGAAAAATTAAAAAAAAAAGCTTGTATATATTATTAATAGTTTTCTATAGTTCTTTAATTCTTTTATTTTTTAGAATATTAAATAACACTTTTACCTTGATTCTTATGTTTTTAATATCAATAATAATAATAAATATTTCTATAACTTATATTTTGTCCACATATTATTAATTCACCCAATTCAATAATGCATTTGATTAATATATATATAAATTAGCCTCAAACCTTTCAAGGCTTTATTAAACATAATATATTCTTAAAACTTATTTTATTAAAAATGTTCTTTTAAAACACAAGTCAAAAATTATAGTATTTAAGCACAGTTTAGGGTTAGGGTTAAAATAAAAAATAAAAATCGATGTCATCTTTTTATAATTTTCAATAATTCAAATTTAACAATTAAAAATCTAAAGAGATTTTCAAGATACAAAGGTTTTGCAGGCCTTTTTATCTAGTGAAAATACTAAAAAATGGTAAAATACGCACAAAAAAGAATCTATAAATTTTTTTTTATTAACCATTCAAGGGAATTGACAAAGCAAGTTGTTCTAAAAAGAAAAAAAGTCGGACAAGTCCTAAATCAGAAAATGTTTATATTAAGTTGTTGGTTAAGTTGTATCGATTCTTGGCGCGTATGTATTATTGATTTGTAAAAAAAATTGTGACTTTATAAGGTCGCACCGAATCACCATTTAATCGAACGATACTTAAACGCTTATTTCAGTCTCGTATAAACAGGCCTCCGCTTTCGCTTTCTAGGATTATTCGGGCTTTGAGGAATATACAAGATCCGGATACAAAAACTATTGTAGTAGTTGGAACTGTCACTGATGACAATCGTATCTTAGAAATACCGAAATTATCTCTTGCAGCTTTAAGAGTCACAAGATCTGCACGCATTCGTATTCTTAAGAGTGGTGGGGAAGTAATAACTTTGGATCAGTTAGCTATTCGTGCGCCTATGGGAAGCAATGTTATTTTATTAAGAGGGAAAAAGAATACTAGAGAAGCTGTCAAACACTTTGGAATGGGTCCTCATAAGGTTTGTGTTTTGTTCTTTTTCAAAAAAATGTTTCTTAAAAATACTAAAATATATAGCATAAAAAACCTTATGTTAGAAGTAAAGGAAGAAAATTTGAAAGGGCCCGTGGACGCCGTAAAAGTAGAGGATTTAAAGTTTAAAATTCAAACTATATTTAGTTGTTTGATATATAGAAAATTTAGATTACTTTTTGTTTGTAAAATTTTTTAATAATTGTTAAATTATATTTTTTTCTATATCGTAAGTGCTTAACAATGATATGTTCTCATCTTTTTGAAGTTCATGTTCCAGTAACTACACAAAGTATTTATAATAGGGAATGCACACAATGTTTTGACTCTTGGGACAATTTATTGGGCGTTGATGTATGCCTTTTTTGTTTTAATGTAGGATGTTTAGATGAAGAAAGACATCATGCACTAACTCACTTTGAACGAACACAACATTCGCTTGCAGTTAATATTAAAAGGGCAAAAATGACTGCAGAAGTAGTGAAATTAGAATATATTTAAAAAAATATATAGATTGACTTATTGGTAGTGTAAAGATGAATCTTCACAAAAACGTGCAAAATTAGTTATTGAAGAAGAACCTGAAATTTACGATATTAAGATATACGTTAAATGTTATATCTGCAGGACATCTTATGTTGATAAAGATATAGACCATGTATTTTCGCTTTTTTATTTAAAAATTAGTAATAATTTTTCAAGTTAAAAGATATCATTAATTCTATTATATCGTCACCTTCAACTATACAAGAAAGTAATGCTAAATCATGGGAACATGAGATAACTAGCTGCGAACATGTTCTTTCACTATCTCAAAATGAGTTAGTAGAAGGATATAATAAACCTTTGTCATGTTTTGAATGCGATTTAAAAGAAAACTTATGGTTATGTTTACAGTGCGGAAATGCTGGTTGTGGGCGTCGTCAGTTCTTCGAAGGTGGCGGGAATGGCCACGCACTGCAGCATTTTGAAAAAACTTTACATCCTATAAGTATCAAACTTGGAACAATTTCTCGAGAAGAAGCTGCAGACATATATTGTTATATTTGCAATAATGAAATTCTTGACCCAAATATTGAAATACATTTAAAGCATTGGGGGATAGACATTAATGAGCACAAAAAAATTGAAAAAAGTTTAGCTGAACTTCAAATTGAACAAAATATGAAATGGAATTTTTCATCTTTTGACAATACAGAAGATACAAAAATATTATCTGGACCCGGCCTTACGGGTCTTAAAAATTTCGGGAACACATGTTATATGTCATCTATTTTACAAGTAATGTTTTCTTTTGAAATATTTCAAAAACGGTATTCATTAATATTTTTATACATCTTAAATCAATTAGCTAATATCATAGGTATATGACATCTTTTTTAAAACATCCGTTGTATTGCAGTTCTTTATACCCATCTTCATGTCTTGAGTGCCAATTAAATAAAATTGCAGATGGACTTTTATCTGGGCGTTACTCTATTTCCACAAAAAATGCGGGTTCTTTAGAGGAAAACTATGAAAATGCAATTGCTCCGTCTATGTTCAAAGCTCTTGTCGGTAAAAATCATTCAGAGTTTTCAACTATGAAACAACAAGATTCTTTTGAATTTTTGCTACATTTTTTAAAAGTAATATCTCAACAAAATCGGTCCTCTAGTTCATTTGATCCTACTTCAGTGTTTCGTTTTCGTCTTGAGCAACGATTACAGTGTCTTTCATGTAAACGTGTAAGATATAGTTCATATGAACAGGATAATATTTCTCTTGCTCTTCCTACAAAAGAGAATTCAAACGATGAAGATATTCCTAATGAGATTACTTTAGAAGAATGTCTCGATCTTTTTACTAATAATGAAAATATTGCATATTCTTGTAAAAGTTGCGGTCAAAAAGAAGGTGCTATTCGACGAAATTTATTTTCTACTTTTCCTGAAATTTTTATTATCAATGTTCAACGATTTGAATTGATAAATTGGGTTCCAAAAAAATTAGGTATTCTTTTTCTTGTAATATATATATTATTTATAATATTAGATGTTTCTATTATTTTTCCAGAAGATAATGTTAATTTTGATAAATATTTATTTAAAGGGGCTCAGCCAGAAGAAGATATATTATTTGATGATCAAGAAAATAGTTTATCTTGTCAATCATTAATTAATATGAAATATTGTGAACAATTGCAATGCATGGGATTTTCTAAAGAACAATGTGAAAAAGCTCTTGAAAAGACAGGAAATTCAGATATAGAAGCAGCAATGACATGGTTGTTATCTAATCAAGATTCATGTAGTACTAATTCATTTGATCTTGATATACTTAAGATAAATGAAGAGCAAGTAAAAATTTTAGAAGATATGGGTTTTACAACTTCTCAAGCTAAAAGGGCATTAAAAGAAACTGTATGTATTATAAGTTGTTTTAATTATTTTAATCATTTCAAGGATATGAATACAGAACGTGCTGTAGAATGGTTATTTTCTCATCCAAATGATACTGATGATTTTAAAATAAATAAACAAGATACAATCGTAGGTTCTAGTGAACTTCCAGTATCATACAAATGTCAGGCAATTGTTTGTCACAAAGGTGGGAGCGTTCATGCAGGGCATTATGTAGCTTTTGTAAAAAAGTATATTTTTGATAAAGAGGAATGGGTATTATTTAATGATGAAAAGGTAACTCAGGTTAATGAAATTAAAGAGGCACATAAAACATCATATATATATTTTTTTTCAAGAATCTAAATTATGTATATTTTTAATTATCATTATAAATATGAATAGATTATTATAATAAAATATATTTTTTTATTTAGAAAATTCGTTAATTTTTTATAGTTTTTAAGTATTTACTATTTTATTCATGTAAATTATTTTGTATTTTAAAAATTAAGCAAATCTCATAATTTTTAGTTAAATTTAAAAATATCAAATCATAAATATAAAGAAAATTAAATAATAATTAAAATGTATAGAATAACATTTTCATTTTATCTAAACTTTTAATAATTTATCTAACAAGAAATTAATTTATTTTCAAAATGTTTTATAACTTTTTTTTTGTAATTTAAATATTCTAAAAAAGTATTCAAAATTTAAAAACGTCATTTAATATATATTTTTTTAAATTGTTGAAATTTTTACAAATTATATATTTAGAAAAAATATTCATTTAAATTAATTATTCCGATATTTGTTATCTATAAAATCAATAATTTCTAAGAATTATTACATAATTTAAATTTTCTTTAATTTTCTATTCTATCTTTCAAAAACAAATATTTTTAAATATCAATATATTTAACTTTTTTTTAAAGAATCTATTACAAAAACAATATTTTAACTATTTAAAAAAATTTAAAATTGTCGAACACTTAAAAGTAATCTTATAACTACAGAAAAATAAAAACTATACAAATCTTTATGTAATTTTTATTCTATAACAACTAAATTATTTGTCCATAATTCATATATAAATATTCGAAAAAATTACAATACATAATAATAATTTTTTAAAATAATGTTCATGTTCCTCATATTTATTATTGCAGTTTTTAAAACAAAAACTTCAAAATAATTACACAAATTAATATGAAAAATATCCAAAATTTATATCGCATTTTTTTTAAATAACCTAAATGTATTGTTAAATGCATTATCATATAACTATTAAACAATTTTAATATTTAATAACTTTTGAAAGAAAATCTTTTGTAATTTCATAAGATAACCATGATATTCCCTATTTTTATTAAATTCAAAACAATTCCATTTTTAATAAAAAATACCATAGACGGAACAACCTGAACCAATAAGTTTTAAATTTAATAAGTCAAAAAACATACTTTTAATAAATTTGGAAAAAGTCCTTGATAAAATCCCTTCCAACCTTCTTGAGCCAGTATTTGTTTTAATGCATCACGTATAGAAACGTATTTATAATTTATTCCAGACATACAACTAACCTAACAAAATTACAATTAAAATATAGCAAATATTTATAAATACTACCTGAAATCTCCTTCGCAAAACATCAGCTGGATATGTAATAGTTTGAGCTATAGCACCAGATACTGCTCCACTAACTAATTTTCCAAACGCACTAGGCGGTCCATTTTCTTGAGAGACTATTTTCTTCATAGACTCATATATCTTTAAAAATATTAACATTGAAAACATTTTAATGCTAAAATTTACAGCAAAATTCAAACCAACATATGGAGCAATCCCCAAAACAGTAGGCCAAATACCTTTATAAAGAGCTTTAAAGCCGCCTTCAATAATATACATATGTTTTATTGTTTTCCATACTCCTGGAAGTTCTCGATTCTTGTTTGTGTACTTAAATGATAAAGATGCAGATTGTATTGAAAGTCGAGTACGTGTAATATCAAGAGGATACGTTACAACTTTGGATGATTAAAAAAACACTAATTTTCAAAGAACTATACCAACAGATGTAATTCCAGCCAATGCTCCAGCAGTTAATCTTCGTGGAGTATCAAGTTCTATTTTTTCAGAAGGTATAAGTAACTTAAAAAATGGTCAGACTACAATTCTCAAATAGAAAAAAAACAATAAAAATATACTTCTTTATAAATAGAATAACTAGCAAATTGTACAGCAGAATATGGAAAAATCCGAAGACTTAAATTTCAGTATCATAAATTTAAAATAAAAACTCATACCAATTAACACCGTTTCCCCTCATATAACCTTTAAATCCTTCTTCTTTCCAGATTTTGGAAAGTGTAGACATAATACCCTGATAATGCTTATTTTTATCTTGGATTTGAAAAATAATTTTTATGCGTTCTAAAGGAGAAACAACAGTTCTATTAATAGTTAGAAGATAAAAAAAATATAAAGAAAAACCTTGATACTATCCCTATACATGATTATAAAAAGCTTTTTTTTAAATAAAATCAAATCACCTGCAATTCCGCCTGATAAAAAAGATACAAAAAACGATGTCGAAAGCTCTATTGACATAATAGATACCCTGTTTTTTGTATTCTCAGTAGCATCCCCAGACATTTAAGTATTTTTGAATTAATCTTCTTCTTAGAACTCAAATTATGAAAAATTTATTAAATACATTTTTTTTATTCGATTTTTTTGTAAATTACATTTTAATATTAAAATTTTTTTAAAATATTTATTGAACACTAAATAATTAACATTTCTCCCTATAATTTTATAATAACTACACAGTTTTTCTGTAAATAATTCGATAAAATTAAGTTATCAAAATATGTATAAAATTTTAAAACAAATTTAAAATTCAACACAATATATTTTTAGTATATTCATTTAAAATTATGTAAAACTTCAAAAACAGGAATAATCAACAAATGATTTTAAATAAAAATATTCATTTTTAATTTAAAATAATACGTTATAAATTATATTTAAAAATTTTTAGTACGAATATTAATTTTTTTCGAAGTTTTTTTTAAATTATAATACAATTTATAAAATTAATATATAATAAATCTTTTTTTTTTTCATAGAAATAATATATAAATTCCAAAGAAAAGGGTTTTAAATACATTTTAAAATATTAAATTTAACATAATGTTTTATTAATATGTTTCAAAATACATAAAGTTATACAATCTTTTTAATTTTTAAAAAATTTTTAGTGATTAATTATATTTATAAAAATACTAAAACATTTTAATATTAAAATTACATAAATTATACATAATTATTTTCATAAGCAAAAAATATATTTTTCGTTCTACTAGTGTTTAAAATAACTTAAATACACTAATAAAAATGACTAATACTAAAAAAATGGCAATTATTGGAGGTATAATAAAAAATATAATAATATATTCTTCTCTGATTTTTTAACATATTAGGTGGACCAGTTGGTGTACTTTCAGCACTTTTTTTTGGACGTGATGGATGGGAAATAGAACTATATGAACAAAGAGATGGTAAAACATTTTCATATTAAATAAATATTTAATATTTTTAAAGATCTAAGCAATCCCTTAAATAAGGATTTTTCAATAAGAAAATCAATAAATCTTGCATTATCAGAACGAGGAATTCAATCATTACGTTGTCTTGGACTTGATGAAATTATTTTAGATAATACTGTTCCTATGTATGGAAGAATGGTTCATCATAAACAAGGAAAACAAGAATTTCACAAATACGATGTGCATGGAAATGTATTTAAATCTTTTTTATTTTTATTGCTAATTTTGTAGTATATTAATTCCATTAATCGTAATATACTTGTCATGAAACTATTTAATGAAGTCAAAAAATTTTCTAATATTAAACTCTTTTTTAATTGTAAAGTTGTAAATTGCGATATTGATACAGGAACTGTTTTTTTCAAAAAAATGTATACTTCTTTTATTATTTAAGAAGGAAATTTATTTTCTAAAGTGATTATAATACGGATGAATTGTTCAAAACCACAGTAGACCTCATTGTTGGATGCGATGGCGTTTATTCAATTGTTAGACAGTCTCTAGAAAGAAAAACAACGTAAGAATATTTTTTAAATTTCTTATCTCTAATGTTTAGTATCAATTTTGAAAAAAAATATGTTGATAGGTAACATTTTCAAAAAAATTATAATATAAATATCATAGCTAAGACTTAAAAGTATGTGGTGTGAATTCAGTATTCCAGCTATTATTAAAAACGATAAAGCATGTTATTCTATCGATCCTAATTGTCTTCATGTATGGCCTCGTAAAACATTTATGCTTATTGCTCTTCCAAATCAGGTAAAACTTTTTAATTTTATTAATTTTCTAATAGTTAGGATAAAACCTTTACATGTACACTTTTTATGCCTAAAGCTATGTTCGAAGAAGTAAAAACGGAATCCAATCTTCTAGAACTATTTAATGAAAATTTTCCAGATGCAAAAGATCTTATAGGTTCAGAAGAACTTGTAAAACAGTTTTTTCATAATCCTAAATCACATCTTGTGACTATAAAGGTTAGTTATCTAAAATTAAATATCAAATTAATACTTTATTAGTGTAACCCTTACTTTTATAAATCAAAATGTGTTGTTCTTGGAGACGCAGCACATTGTATGCTTCCTTTTTATGGACAAGGGATGAATTGCGGTTTTGAAGACGTTAAAATACTTAACCAATTTATAAACTCAAATCCTACAAATATAGAAAAAGCCTTAATGGATTATTCAGATACAAGGCATATTGATGCTATTACTATTTGCGATTTGACATTACATAATTGGGAGGATATGAGACTTTCTATTATTTCTCGAGAATATTTAATAAGAAAAAAAATCGAAGACTTTTTATATTTACGACTTCCATTTCTTGGGATTGTTCCTTTATATACAATGATAAGTTTTTCAAACATACGCTATTCATTAGCGCTTAAAAAATGGGAAAGACAAAAAAAAATTCTCAATTTTTTGATATACACAGGAGAAATTGGTATATGTGTGAGTATCATATATTTAATTACACAGGTTATGTTGGGAAGCATAAAAATCTTGAATAATCCAAGTATAAACAAATTCTTCATATCTTAATATTATCGTATTTTATAATAAATGAATATCTATTCATATTACGTTAATTATTATATGTCGTTTTTTTCCTATTCTTAAAATAAGGAATTTTTTTTCAATAAGCCGATCTTCTGTAATCCGCATTAACGGATTAGTTATTTTTTCTCCATTGTTATATATTCCACCACTTCGCAATAATTTATTTATTTGTGCTAAGATTTATTAATTATTATTATTGCATATATAATAACTACATTTACTTAGAGCAATATCGCATTCTTTTATTACCCTAGATATTGTTATGCCAATAACATTTTTTTTATTTAAAACAATAATATTTTGTTTATTTGATAATATATCAATAATACGAGAAGTTTCAAACTCATTTTTTTTTGTATCTAAAAACAATAACTGAGTGGTAATCTCTGATTTTTTCATTTCTTCTTTTCCATGAATTAATATAACAACCTCCTCTGCAAGTTTACGCTGTGCATAACGTTTACTTGGATCTTCTAAATGTTGTTTCATAATTTCAGAAATAGTATTTAAAGAAAGAAGTGTAAACATTCTTAAATACTTTTCAACAGTCTCATCAGAAAATTGTATAAAAAACTATATGTAAGATAATATAAAATAATATAATACAAAATGCAACATACTTGGTAAAGTTGATATGGAGTAGTTATATCAGAATTAAGCCAAATCGCATTATTTGAACTTTTCCCAAATTTCTCGCCATTTTTTTTAAATAACAAAGGTACGGTAATCCCATATGGTAATATTTTAGACATTGATGTATTCTCTGAAAAGTTTTGACGATTAATTTTATTAATAAGTCCTATTCCAGCAACAATATTTCCCCACTGATCATTTCCTCCTATTTGTATTGAAACACCATAATTTTTATTCAAATAAAAAAAATCATATGCTTGAAGCAACTGATAAGTAAATTCACTAAAACTTATTCCTTGATTTGATTCAAGTCGACTTTTTACACTAGTTTCATATTAAACAAAATAATACTTCAGTTTTTTAATACCTATCTCTTGCAAGCATTTCTCCTACTCTAACATTGGGTCCAACCACTTTTAAAAAGTCGAGAAGCGAAAACTGGTCATACCATGTTAAATTATTCATAATATAATACTTCCCGATATCTGAAGCCTCGTATCCTCGTTCAAGTGCATAAACAAGACCATTTTCAAAAAAAGAACAAAGCTGCTTTTCAATCTTTAAACAATTCTTAGATATAGCATCTAAGTCAAGTATTTTTCTTTCTGTTGTTTTACCAGATGGGTCACCTATACGAGATGTTCCACCACCAAGCTTAGAAAAACATGTTATTATTAACATTATAACTCCTATTACTCGTCTTACTACTAAAAAACAATTATGACCTCTTAAATAAAAATGGAGAAGAGGCAATAATGCAACAAGATTCCCAACATGAAGTGATGAAGCAGTTGGATCTATTCCCATATATATTGAAATAGGATTTAAACATATCCTTTCTTTCAATTCTAAGCTATTTATATCCACTTAGATTGCCCTTTTTTCTATTAAATAAATATTTTAAACCTTGATATCATCTGTACAAGTCCACGAGCTTTTAATTCATCTATAAGAGATATTTTTTCTCCATTTTTTCTCAAAAAAGTACTATTGTTCCTTAAAAAAACATATTTATATGTTCCTGAAATCCCTTTCCATAATTTCTTGTTTTTTATATATTTTTTTACAACACTATATATTTTCATAGAATTTGTGTTAAAACATATTTTAACGTATAAGAAAAAATAAAAAAAATTAAAGAATGAATAATGAAGAGAATATAATTATAAAGAAGGAAGCAGAATTAAAAAATGAGAATGTTGATATGGATTATGAAGGATATGAAGATGATGCGGGTGATTTAGATATGTCAAGAATAAAAAGCAAAGTATGGCTTGTAAAAGTTCCAAAGTTTCTTTTGGATAGATGGGAATTAATCAAAGAAGATGGAGTAGATCTTGGAATTATTAGGATCCAAAAGTATGTGTTTTTAAATGTATGGATAGAGTATTAGCTAATCAAATGTAGTAATAAATCGGATAATGTAAGATTAATTATAAATTGTGAAAAAAATTGATTATTTATTATTAAGATCAAACTTATAATACCGGATATTGAAGAAAATAAAGACTTACCTTTAGAATACAATGTATTTGTGATGAATCGGCATACACGTAATACCTATGTTTTTGCAGAAAGAGATGTAAAATCTATACAAAATTTACCAGATGCAACAATGTTTCGAGAAACATGCTATGAAAAAAAGCCTCGCTCATATAAGCCTCTACAAAGTTTACATTACTGTATTTCAAAATCTGTTTATTTATTTTTAATAGAGCACATTGCACTTGTTGGAACAATTGCTCATGAATGCAATATTTCCCCCATTATCAATGAACAATATCGAAAGGTTATGCAAGCACGGTCTAAAGCCGCTTCTCAACCTAAACGAAAAATACAAATGCTCAATAGTCATAATTCACTCACAGGGAATTTTATGACTTTAGGAATACCTGAAACAAATGCTGGACGCTTTAGTTCGTTTATTGTAATTCTTATTATTGTTTAGAGCGCTAATGATTTATGTGTATGTTTCATAGAAAAATACTAAAAGAAATGCTTCGGACCAAAAGGCTTCTCGATTACCACGTAATGAACTTCTTGATATATTATTTAAATGTTTTGATGACTACGACTATTATTCTATGAAAACTCTAAAAGAGATTACGAAACAGCCCGAGGTTTAAACATCATGTTTAATATATTCTTTTTTACCTTAATAGACATATCTTAAGGAAGTTTTAGAATCAATAGCTGTATTGCTTAAAAAAGGACCATATATTATGAAATGGACACTTAAAGCAGAATATAAAAACAAAGGCCATATAACTACTAATGAGCCAAAGAAATCTAACATTAATACACCAGTAACTACTTCATATAATACGTATCCAAATCATGAAAATTTTAAAATTAACAGAAAGGAAATAGACGATGATGATAAAATGATAGATAGTGCTTTTTGAGTTTCCAGATTCTCAATTTAAATATAATATATATTATTTCCGTAAATTTCATATTTTCACTCTAAATAAATATCCCTTGAAAAACAAATAATATGTGTATCGGTTGTTTGATTTCAATTACTTTTATTTTATTGTTTTTATACTTTTATAATATTATATTCGATGTCAATTTATTTTAACAAAACTTAATAAAATCAAAAAAACAAAATGGAAAATAGTTATAATTGTTCAGAGAATTCATGCCATACAGATCTCTTGCCTAGAAAAGGGAAAAAAAAATCCCAAAACTCAATTTTTCCAAAGATGGCAATAACAGATGATCCTTATACTCGATTAAAATATCTTCAACGACATTTAGAAATTCTTGAATTGCAAGAAACATTTATTAAAGATGATCAGAAAAGTCTTAAAAGAGAACTTATTCGTGCTCAAGAAGAAGTAAAAAGGATACAGAGTGTACCTCTTGTCATTGGTCAATTTTTAGAAGCTATTGATGAAAATACAGGTAAAGTTATCTAATATATAGTTTTAAAAGTTATTAAAGTCATGATTAGCTATTGTGGGCTCTACTACAGGGTCGAATTATATTGTTCGTATTCTTTCAACTCTTGATCGAGAACTTCTTCGACCTTTTTCAAGCGTCGCTTTACACAGACATAGTAGTGCACTCGTTGATATTTTGCCGCCTGAAGCAGATAGCAGCATTGCTATGCTTCGTCCGGATGAGAAGCCGGATGTCACCTATCAGGATGTTGGTGGACTTGATATGCAAAAACAAGAAATTAGAGAGGCGGTTGAACTTCCTTTAACACAAGCAGATCTTTATAAACAAATAGGTATATATTAGAATAATATATAAAGAATATTATTTGGATAAACGTTTTATAGGCATTGATCCACCGAGAGGTGTTTTGTTATATGGCCCCCCTGGAACCGGTAAAACTATGCTTGTTAAAGCAGTTGCAAATTCTACTACTGCAAGTTTTATAAGAGTAGTGGGAAGCGAGTTTGTTCAAAAATATCTTGGGGAAGGGCCTCGAATGGTACGCGATGTTTTTAGATTAGCCAGAGAAAATGCTCCTTCTATTATTTTTATTGATGAAATTGATGCTATTGCTACAAAAAGGTTTGATGCGCAAACAGGTATAATTGTTGAAAATATACTTTCGATATTAAATCACCATATATTAGGCGCTGATCGCGAAGTTCAGCGTATTCTTCTTGAACTATTAAATCAAATGGATGGATTTGATCAAGGATCTAATGTTAAAGTACATAATTCACAAACATAGTTATTTTTTATGTATAACAAACAATACATAGGTTATTATGGCTACAAATAGAGCGGATACATTAGATCCTGCATTACTTCGACCTGGACGTTTAGATAGAAAAATTGAATTTCCAAAAACAGATAGGTTTGTTTTAGATTTTATAACAACTTATATTAACACTCTCAAAGACGTCAAAAGAGACTTATATACAATACTATTGCAGCAAAAATGTCACTTTCTCCTGAAGTTGATCTTGATAGTTTTATTCTTCGGTAAAATAAATCTTTACATTAATTTTTTTTTAATAATTAAAAGTCCTGATACAACATCTGGAGCACAAATAGCTGCAGTTATGCAAGAAGCTGGCTTAGTTGCAATCCGGAAAAGTCGTTATCTCGTTATTCATTCAGGTTTATCTTTATAATTGTAATTTAATACTAACTTTTTCAGACATAGAAGAAGCATACAGATCTCAGGTTCAGGATGCAGATGCAGAAAAATTTGCATTTTATACATAATTTTTGACAATATTTGTATATATTATTCAATTATGTTTTGCATAACTAATATAACACTTTTGTACTAATTATATTAATATTAAAAAAAAAACAGACATTAGAAGTGTTCTGTTTTAAATATTTCAATTATTTTTTATACTACTTTTTTTAAAACCTTTTATCGATTAAAAGATATCCTTTAACGCCTGAAATCTCGTCTTTATCCATTGACATTTAAATACATTATTTCGATATATTTTTATAGTATTTCTTAGGATATTCTTATTTATGTTGGGTTAAGCAATGTCCATTGTTAATATATTATCTATTGATGTTCTAAACAATCCTGCGCCTTTTTTATCACCTTACGAGTTTGAAATTACCTTTGAATGCTTAGAATCCTTAAAGAATGGTATATAAATCAGTCTTTATTTCATTTTTTACAAGAAATATACTAGATCTTGAGTGGAAATTGATTTATGTTGGATCTGCAACATCAACTTTACATGATCAAGAACTTGACAGTCTTTTGGTCGGGCCTATACCAATTGGAATCAATAAATTCTTGTTCCAAGCAGATCCTCCAGCAGCAGAACTTATTCCCAAGAAAGATATCCTCGGTGTTACTGTTATATTACTTACTTGTGCCTA
Source organism: Pneumocystis oryctolagi (assembly GCA_017311285.1). Lineage (NCBI taxonomy): Eukaryota > Fungi > Ascomycota > Pneumocystomycetes > Pneumocystales > Pneumocystaceae > Pneumocystis > Pneumocystis oryctolagi. Next base: position 44,230 of record JABTEG010000002.1, read on the forward strand.
TGATGAAAGAGAATTTGTAAGAGTGGGATATTATGTTAATAATGAGCTTCCGGGTGTATTATTAAAGGAAGATGGAACACCAGACATTGAAAAATGGTCTGTAGAAAACGTTCAACGCAATATTCTTGCAGAAAAACCTCGTGTAACCAGGTTTAATATTCGATGGGATGGAGAAGATGAAGAAATACCTCCTGTACAAGATGATGTGGATAACAATGATGATGATGAGACGGTAAGAAAATAATTGTTATTTTAAAATAAATAATTTCAGTTTAGTATGGCATGGAAGAAGAGCATTTCAAAGATTCTTTTGATGAAGATGACATTGAGGATGAAGAGGCTCTTGAAATTAGTTTGGATGATTCAGAAGAACCTAATTCATGTAATTATGATTTTTTATATATTAATAAAATACAAAATCAAATGCTTTAATATTTAGCCTTTTCAGTCTGCATAAGAACATCTGAAAATTTCTCAAAAGGAGTAGGATAGTAAGGAATTTCTTTCCAAAGATTAGGTGTCAAAAAACCATAGGTATTTCCAATTGCAGCAAATGTAGCCTTAACAAAATTCCCAAGAGTACGTGTAGCACCACGAGATGATGTATAGCAATCCTGAATGCCTGCAAACTGGAGAAGACGTTTAGGTGTTGGCGCAGCCACAATACCCGTTCCTCGAGGAGCCGGAACAAGACGGCACATTGATGAACTGCATTTTCCACTTACTTTTGCACAAACAGTATGCGGATCACCCAACGAAGAACCCCAGTATCCTCTGCGAACAGGAATAACGGATAGCTTTGCAAGAATAATCGCTCTACGTATAGCGATCGCTACCTCTTTAGAACATTTCACGCCAAGACCTACATGTCCGTCTGAATCTCCAACAATAACAAAGGCCTTAAACCGAGTCCTTTGACCAGCGCATGTCTGTTTTTGAACTGGCATAATTTTTAATACTTCGTCCTTTAATTTAGGTAAAAACCAATCAACAATTTGATACTCCTTAATAGGAAGAGAATAAAGATAAATTTCTTCAAGAGACCGGATTTTCCCCATCTTAACAAGTCGTCCAAGCTTTGTAACTGGCACCCAGTCATCTTTTTCTTCTTTATGACTTCGTCCTCGTCCACGACCGCGATCAAATCCTCCTCGTTCTGGAGCAGAAACCATATTATCAATTTATTCAAAAATCACAGCAGTTATAAAGACAAACAGGAAATAATTTCTCTACAAAAGATACTTTTTAAATAATCTTGAAACGCTTCAAGTGCTTTAGAAATCGGAAGACACTAACAGAAAAACAGTCACAAAATAAATAGAAAAATGAAATTAAATTTATTATATATATGTACAATTATAGCTATGAAAAAGAGCTAATCGGATCTTATGATATCAATGAATTTCTTTGACGCTGTTTCTCGAGACGTGCGTTTTTTCTTCAAAACCATAGATGCCTATATTCGAATCGATTAATGATATATATATATATATATCGTATAATAAAAATGCCTACCTGTTTCAAAAGAACTTTAGCATACGGATTAAGCTTGAACATAAGACGTCTATTTTTAAGAGGATTTTTCTTTTGGCAAATTCTGCGTCGCGTTTGCCGAGGACCCTTAACTCGAAGAACAGATTGAATTTCGTCAGAATTAATAATACGAGTAATGTCAGGCTGAGTAACGATATTAAACGGCAGTGTATAGTCTTTTTTAAGAGAAGCGGGTACTTCGGTTGTACCGTATAACGAATCAAGCAGTTCAAACGCAGATTGCGTCCATATAATGAACCGTCCAAGATGACCTCCTGGAGCCAATTGAAGAAGATTTAAAGCACGAACATTGACAAGCTCAACACCCGGAACGTTCCGAAATGCCCTAACAAGGCCCTTGTCTTCTGCGTATACAATAAGAGGCCCACGACGCTGACGGTACCGGCGATTTCTCATTTTACCCTTCCCTGCTCGAAACTTGCGTGAATCAATCACTTTGACAACATCTGCATAAGCCTTCAGAGAACTCAACACACCGATTGCTTCCCGAGTCCTGTGCAGCGACTCAATCGTCTCCGAAACCACCAAAGGGATCTCCGGAACCGTCTCGATACGATGTCCACGAGCTAATACAAGAGAAGGAACAGCGGACGCAGCTAACGCAGAAGAAATCGCATAACGTTTTTGATTCAAATTCACTTTAAAATGCCATTTCCTCCAGACTTTCGTCGGCGCAAACATATGCCCTCCACGACACATATTACCATATCTATCATATATTACCATCAACCCATACACCTTTTTACACGGAAAAAAATACGCAGCCTGTCCTGCCCGGTGCGTCCCTCCTCCAGAGACACGAGGAATACGAGAAACCGCCCTTCCCGTCCCCCAAGACTCCGCTGACGTCTGGTGACCCGCTCGCGCACTCACTGCGTACGGCTGCCGGCGGTTCTTCGCCACTAACGTATGTACCGATTGCACAAGATCCGGACGTATCGGCGCTTCTAAAACACTCGGAAGACAGACAGTCGAGCCTGTTAAAGCGCCTGATTCATTATAAACGTTGATCTGAGGCCGACAGAGTCCCATCGTTTTTTCCCTTCGATGATCTTGCGCACGGTAACACCGGTTTTTACCTTTGAAAAAACAGTCACGCTAAGGGTGTTGTACGGAGAAAAAGTGGGTGAAAAAGGAAGCAGAAGACGCTGTATTTTTTTGTAATCAGCAAGAAAAACGGTATTTGATGGTGCAATGGTTTATTTATTGTGTATGAGGGGTTTTGTTGGGTTGATTGAGGGTTAGGGTTTATAAGGGCGATCGGTCGACGGTTTTTCGCAGGTCCAACGACAAAAAATCGTTGAGCATGGGGTGAGTGTTATTTTTGTGAAAAAGCAGTGAAAACTAAGGTTATTTTGCAGTGCGTACAAGTATATGGAAGGTACGTTTGCTTTTGAACGGGGTTTGCTGTTTTTTTTTTTTTTTTTTCCAATAAACGCCCTGGTTTTTGAATGGTAAAGTTCAAGTGGCTGATGGGGATGGTTTAGAGCTGTACAAGCACAAACAGTCGGATGTTCTTCGTTTCCTGCTGAGACTGCGTTGTTGGTGTGTTTTTTTCCGTTTGAAAAGTGCCAGAATTGAAGTAATACGTGTTTTTTACTAGGGAATATCGTCAGTTGAATGTTATTCATCGAGCGCCGCGTCCCTCGCGTCCCGACAAGGCACGCCGCCTTGGATACAAAGCAAAGCAGGGCTATGTCATTTATCGTATTCGTGTCCGCCGTGGAGGCCGCAAACGGCCGGTTCCGAAAGGTGCGACCAATGGAAAACCCACGAATATGGGTGTCAATCAACTTAAGTACCAAAAAAGCCTCAGAGTAACGGCAGAAGAGCGTGTTGGGAGAAGGTGTGCAAATCTCAGAGTTTTAAATAGTTATTGGGTTAATCAAGATTCTACGTATAAGGTTTGTTTTGTTTAAAACAATGGGTATTTTGTTGATCGTACATAGTATTATGAGGTGATTCTTGTCGATCCTAATCACAAAGCCATTCGCAGAGACCCACGAATCAATTGGATTGTCAATCCTGTTCACAAACACCGAGAAGCTCGTGGTCTTACTGCAATTGGAAGGAAATCTAGAGGTGTTGCTGGAAAAGGACACTTGTATAATAAAAGTTCTTGTGGAAGGAGGAAAATTTGGTACGTCATTAGTCATTGTATTCTTTATTATTAACGATTTTACAGGAAGCGACACAATACTTTATCTCTTCGTAGATATCGTTGATTCTGATTTTATTTTGTATTTAAAAATCAAAATTTAATGTAGAAATTAAATACTATCTCTCTCAATCTTTTTTTCCTAATTTAAAACAAACTTTTGATAATCTTGAATCAATAAAAAGTTTCAATATATTATTACTACTTCATAAGATAAATGTTTTTATTACATGTTTCTGGAATGTTAGTAAATACATTAAAACATTTAAACACTAGATGTAAAAAGAATCGCTCTTTTAATAAAACCTAATTTTGCCGATATTAATATAAATGATAATAGAAAATCATTAATAAACATAAATTATTTTGAAACAATTAAAGGCCTGTCATTCTATAAAAAGATTTAATAAACATTTAATAATAAAAACAAATACCATTTTTTTAGATTCTAAAACAATATGTTTTTGCTTTTTCGCTATAATAGTATCTATAATCCAATATTGTAATATATTCATTCTAAAATTAAAAACGTTAGTCTATTTCAATAATAAAAGCATATTAACATTAAAGGAATCAACTATTTTTAATAAGCTTATTAATAAAAAATGCAGATAACATACAAACATCGTAAAAAATATTTGTAATTTTTCTTGACTAATAGTCCAAGAAAGTAACCAATTAGCTATATTATCTAATACAGGTATTTTAAGAATAGGAATAATCGAAATCTTCATAAATATAAGACAAAGAATATATATAAGCCTATATAATATGTTATTCTTAAGCAGAAAATGATCAAATTATAAACATTTGTTTCCACCACCAAGCAATTCGAGGAGGATCTCCATCATAGTCACCAGATTTTGTTCCATGACAACCCATAAATATGCATATTTTTCCAATAGTCCGAAGAGCTAACCAAAGTATAGGAACTCCTAATGTTGTGTCTATCTGCACACAATTATATAATTATTATATAGTCATATATTTTTTACCATAATATTTAAAAGATACCTTAAATAATAAATAAATTATAGCAATTAAGAAAAAGAATATATTACCATACACAAGGATTAGAAAACCTCTTTTCCTTTTCATTAAATCCAATAACATCAGAAATAATCACATTCAAAATATGAACTACACCCGCACCAATGATTTGTTTCGAGACATCAAAGAACCTTCTCATATAATTAGAACATTCTAACATTAATAAATAATAGTATTTTCTTTAATGGCATATTTTTAAAAACATACCATATTTTAAAAGATCTCCGAGGAAATTCCCAATATCGTTTAATCAAAAGTGAAAAAAGTATAAGAGTTCCTAAAATTCCTTGAACAAGAAGAGAAAACGGGCCTAATATTTCGCATCTTTGCATATTCCCCGGTATATTTTTCATTTTATAAACTTATTTAAAAAGTTTTAAATATATTTTTAAATTTAATATTAACATCGAATTTGAAGAGTTACTATATTCAATAAAAATATATACTATTAAAAATACAAACTATTTAAAATGATATATTTAATATTTGTTTTATTTTTTTAAAAAACATACAAAAAGAAAAAATATAATTTTTATAAACAATTATTCTTTATTAACTATATAACTATCATCTGATTCCTTTTTATTATCGTATGTAATATTCTATAATAATTTAGTTTTTTTTTTATACAAGAAAAATACCTTGGGGTTCCTATTGGGAACAAAAATTTGATTTGAATCTATAGACATTCCCGCAGATATTAAAAGAATTAAAAGTGTAATTCCCTTGAATATTATATTTTTAAAAAAATTAAATATAGCTTATATACCTGAGCATACATTCGAGCTTGAACTAATTTTTGAGCTTTAGTAAGATACTTATCTTTCCAAAGAAGTGAAATAGATCCTGCCATTCCTAATACCCACGATCCTCCTATAATCTTCCATTTATTTTCCGAACCCCATTTTAAAAGAGCATTTTTCCAATTAAGTTCTTTAACAGGCTCAACAGAATTAGGGGAACCGTATTTATTATCTTGATATTTTCTCGAAGCATTATCTGTAGCAAATACAAGCGCAGTCTATACACTAATCAGAAAAAATAATGAATTAAGTAAAAATTACTGTTGCTATACTAGAAACAAAAAAAGACTACTTCCACAGTTATTAGTACGTAAAAATATAGTGTTTTTTTAAAAATAAAACTTTTATTGGAAAGGGTAACTGTCTGAATTTACTCCTAGAATAGATCAATACTTAAAAAAGTAAAAATAGACTAATATACCATTTTTTATTTAAAATAAAAGAACCAAGAGTGGAAATTCCTAATGCTATTATACCAGATTTAAGACCTGAATGTATAATAATACGATAGTGTTCTAGTTAATAATAAATATTAATAGTTGATTTATATTTTAAAAAATAACCTTCTTCTTCTTCTTTAGAATAAATTTTCTAAAAAAAAATTAACAATATTTTATATTTAATAAAATCATAAATACCATAATATTATATAAACTATATTATAACTTATAATATTTACACTTTTTTCTAAACCCGATATTTAAATTTTAAATCTGTAAAATAAAAATTCTATTTTTTAATTTTTATTTATGTAAATAATTTTTTGTAATGTTTTTGACTTATTTAAAATAAAAATTAATAAATTTTAATCAACGTTTTATCAAAATTGAAGCAAAAATATAGCGTTTAACTTTTATAAATATATATTAAAATACAATCATTTTAATATTTAATAAATATCATTCAGAATGTTATTTATAAACTAATATTAATATTACACTTTCAAAAAACATTTTAATATAGTTATTACTTTATTATAACTGTATATATAAGCTATATATAATACACAAATTCCATAAATATCGTAATTATATATACTTAACAAATATAATCTAATAATTAATAACAATATTACATAATTATGTATTTAAAATAACAGATAACTATCAAATAAACACAATTTTTATTGTTTTCTATAAATAATATCTATACATTCAATATAACCCTAAAGAACAAAGATCATCTATAAAATTTATTATAAAATAAAAGTAGATTTATATATTTAAAAACATAAATCCGTAACATAATATAAATCAAAAAAAATATAAAATTTCATTTTTGTTTTTTACTTGTCAAAATCAACACAGATATTATAATTCTATACAAAATAATTATATAAAATACAAAAAAAAATCAATAATATATAAAACAAGTTTAATTCAAATTATGTTTAACATATTTACAATATATAGCTTACTTTTAACCAATATATCTATTTTTATATTCATTCATACAATTGATATAATTTTAATATTTTTGCTTAACGAAAATGTATAAAAGGGGAAAGTTGTTACCGATAATTCTACTAAAAACCTTATTTTTTTAACATTGATAATTTTTTTAAAAAATGTATAAAATTTAACATATATTTATTATAAAATTTATATAAGAAATAACATGAAAGGCTTTAGCACATCTGTTGATAGTATTTTTAAGTTTTATTAACACTAAATTTTTTACGCATTTGCGCGTAGTTATTTAAGAAATATTAGGAACTCTAAGGGTGCTCAACAAGTGGAATAAGAGCAGTTTAAATAAAAATTGTTTTTTTATCGATTTTCGAGCTTTTTTTTTGTTTTATTGGCGTTTTTCTTTTTACGCTTTTTGTATCCATATAATCTATTATTTACATTTTACACAATAGATTTAGCGATCTGCATTGATGTCCAATAGTATATATTTCAAATTTAAGTCGCAAAAGGAGCCTGGCCGCATTTCTTTTGATGGAACAACAGGACTTTCGGTTTTTGATGTAAAACGTGAAATTATCTTGCAAAATAAACTTGGTTCTGGAACAGAATTTGATCTAGCTATATATAATTCTAATAATGAAGGCAAGTCTATTTTTCAGAAACGACTAATTATTAATGGTCTTGTATAGAATATGATGATGATACTACTATTATTCCCCGTTCTACTTCCATTACTGTACGTCGTTTGCCTCCATCTAAACCTGGAAAAGGTACTGCTGCTCGTTATGTTTCCGGAAACCCATCTGTTGGATCATATATTCGAGCAGAAAATTATTGTAAAAAGCCAGCAGAATTAAAAACAAAGTCTGCTCCATTTACAATTAATACAAGTACTACTAATCAAGGGAAAAATGATTCAGAAGACGCTGCAATACAAGCCATGTTTGCTGCTAGTAATGAGCAATGGCAAGAAACACAAGACAAACTGGCGACCGCTACACCTATATTTCGGCCTAATAATAAAAAAATAGTTCCAGTAAATGTTCCAGATAAACCGCCGCCTGCTGGATATGTTTGTTATAGATGCGGAGAAAAAGGTATAAAATAAATTTTAAGAATTTTCTTATACTTTTAGGTCATTGGATTCAGTTATGTCCTACATTATCTGATCCTAGTTTTGATGGTAAATTAAGAGTAAAACGTACAACAGGTATCCCGAAATCCTTTTTAAAAACAGTTGAAAAAACTTTCGATGGTAATTCTGGAAGTTTTATGGTTGACGCAAATGGTGAGCATGTTATTGCAGAACCTGATAAGTATATACCAATTATATCGCTTTACGCTTCTAATAAATACAAGTGCATCATGGGAAAATTATAAATCTAAAACTAAAATTTTGACCACATCGAGTATTTATTCATTCAAACCAGACGACCCGACTTTAGAATGTAACTTATGCCATAAATTAATGAAAAATCCAAGTAAAATTCCTTGTTGTCAGGAAGAATACTGTGAAGAATGTATCCAAACTGCTTTATTAGAAAGTGATTTTGTTTGTCCTAAATGTGAAACAAAAGATATTCTTTTAGATACTATTCAAATAAATAATGATAAAAAAGAAAAAGTTAAGGAGTACATTAATAGCAAAATGGGAAATGAAGATATTTCTGTAAATAAAAAAGTATTCTACCAAACTGTTTTATTCTTGTTTAACTATTTTAATTAGTCATCTTTAGTCACTAGTAACACTGAATCAGCCCAAAAGTCAGAACTACCTATAGAATCTAAAAAAAGACATCTTTCTAATAGCAATAATTCAATTTCCCAAACACTTCCAAAACAAAATGATCAAATAATGGATAAAAAACAGATCGATTCTCAGAATTTGCAACAACATAACATTCCATCACAAATGAATGCAGATTTTATGCCATTCTTTCCTGATACTTATATGTTAAATCCTTATATGGTAATGCCTATAGATCCTATAATGGCACAAAGCATCTATGGCTTACCTCAATATAACAATTACAAACATTATCCTCTAGATATATCAAAATACGGATATTTTCCGAACCAACAAAAACTCTTTAACAAAGAAGAAGATAGTCCTTATACACGAATACCACTTAATGATCGGAATACTCACCGTCATAAAAGAATGAGGCATGCAGATTTTAGAGAGTTGGCTTAATGAGTTATATTTATGTATATAAATGATTTTGGTTTAATAGGCCGTGATCCCAATCATAAGCATTGTTTTTAAATATAATAATAGGTTTTATGAAAATATTCTAACGTCAAACGTTTGTTAATTTTATAAAATATAAGGATAAAGTTCTTATAACTTCAACATAACTTATTAACTAAAATACATTAAATTATACTGAATTACATATATATTAATAAAAAATGTTATTAAATTATTAATTATTTATAATAATAATTAAAATTAAATATTTTAATATGAATTTATAGTTTCTGCAAGCAATTTGCATTCATGTGCCCAATTAATAAATGATGCACTTATAACTTGATATCTTACACGAACGGCGCCATTATATGAATCTTGTTTTGCACGAACTCGAAAAATATAACTTTTACAATTTGCCTCATGAAATATATTTAATGCAGCTTGTTCGTTTTCTTCCTAAATAAAATTAATAAACAAGTAAACTTCAAAAACTCTCTACCTTAATCTGAACAATATCATCTGCAGATTTCCCTATAATCTGACGACCTACATCATCAAAGCAACTAAGCCAAATTTGACCAGTATGATCATTAACAGAAATAGTTAAAATATAACTACCAAAATTAACAAAAGCAATACATTTCCTAATACTAACCGATATTGAGGCGCTAAGAAACTTTTGTCACATTTTTCACACCTCCATCCTCCTTCATTATCTTCAATAACTTTTTTGTTACATCCTACAGTAGGACATGCAGGATAAAATGCATTCTCTTGTTTAAAAAAAACTATAGTAGCTTTAATAGAAAAATAATCAGGTTGTTCAGTCATTCCGAGCTGCTCATCTTTAACTTGAGCTATAGTTTTTCTTTCTTCTTTACGAACAGTAGTTACAGTTGATTGATGGGTTATATATGATTCTTCTTTACCCTGTTTATCATACCATTTTTTTAAAGAATACGCTTCTTCAATTTGCGGATTAACAACTACCATACCACTACTTAACATAGATAATGACCGTCCATTAAATTCACTAACTTTTAACCCTTTAAAAGCAACTACAGTTTCTTGGGGTATATTAAAATCTAATGCATGTTTTCCCCAGAGCGTTAAACAAACGGAATAATTCGAACTATCAACTATAAAAACGTCCCTTTTTGAATACTAAAGAACTATTAGCATTATTCATTTCATAACCAATTAATAACAAGTTTTTGAGTGGTTCTAGAAGTAATTTCAATACTTTCATGGATTTCTTTCAAAATTCCAATAACATCTAAATGATTAAAAACGAGCTATTAAAAAGACATACTGACCAATAATTGAATCCTTTTCTACATTATCAAGATTCTTTAAAGATACAAAATTAAATTTAACATGAGGAACAGTAGATTGATCAGGACACTGACAAATTTACTAAGAAATATAAAAAACAATATCACTAACCTTCTCAATTTCTGTATCTCTTTCAAAAGTAAGCTCATATTCATTTTGTACATTCGAAAATTGCTTTTTTGCAATATTCACTCTACATTTTGATATAAAATAAACCTTAATATTCTTAAAACAAAGATACTAAAAGCACAAATAACTATTACTTGGCCTTCTTGTAATACATCATATAGCATATCTACTTGATCGTTGAAAGCTGTTGCACGAATTTCTCCACTTTCATCCATAAATACACATGAAAAAAGTTTCCCTTCCCCCTTTTGGTTATGCCAATGCTTTATTTCAGACTTATTTGTTACGCGCGCTTTAATGGTCCACCTATATATCTCAGTATAATCCTAATTTACATTTATATACCTATTTTGATAAGGCGACAAACTTTCAATGGGATATATTATTGCAGATGAAACAGATGATATGTGATTATTCCTAGAAAAAATCAAGCAATTTAAAAACAAGAAAAATTTTACATTTCTTCTTTTTGGTTTTGTAACACAGGTATCTGTGGTTTATTCCCATAAAATACAGTCTGGTTAATTGATGGAACATCCACTTTACGGCTTTCTTCCTGATCAGCACCAGCCATAGGGGTTTCTAAGCTAGTAGGAGCTCCAATTTTTGGAAGAGTTCCATATTGTTCCAAAACATTAAGATTTATAATAATGATAATTCTAACATGTAAAAATATGAAAAACACGCGTAAAAACAAAAGACCTTCTCTCTTTCATCATATTTACAGAAAACTGTGTTAATTCAACAATCGCTCCTTTATGAAGTTTTCCAGAGACAACAAGTTCATTTTTTTGAGACGCCAGCATCGATTGTGCATAATGAATAGAGTCAGATAGAACAACTCGGTATCTTTCAACACCACTGTTAACAGATGTTAACTTTTTTACTTGAAGAACTTGAAAAATCGGTTTTTGAGGTGCTCCTGGTTGTGTATTTCTAATTAAAAAATTAATCATACATTTAATTCAAAATCAACTTTAAAACAATATAGGCTTCAAAGATCCAACTGAAATAGGCTCCGCCATTATAAAAAATGTATTTTAATAACTTTTTATATAATCTTTAACTCCTTAACAATATTTTATTAAAAGACGCGCAAGAACAATTAGCACGAATGTAATATTAAAAAAAATTCTTATAACATTTTAATACATAAATTCCTAAACATGTATTCCAATAACCCTATCTACAAAAAAAAACAAACAAAACGACATAATTAAAATGATATATTAACCTGAAATTAATTGTTTAAGACATATTATTAATGTCATTATTAAAATTTCTTTTAAAAATACCTATTAAATATCCCAGGACTCGAGATAATTTAACACCTAAAGTCTAATATTGAATATATGCAGATGAAAAATATAAAAAAGCAGCTTTGGAATGCAATTGTTTTATATATTTTGAAATACTTTGTAATGTATCCTCTTAAATACTATACGTATTCCCAATCATAAAGTTTTATAATAGTTTAAGGATAAAGATCAATAAGATGATCAATTTGTATTAATTGTTGTTTTCTTGAAAAAACAGAAGGAAAATATGTTAAAAACCCTTTCATAGCCAATTGAGACTCGCTGTCTACAGTCATATAATCCCTAAAATAAATAAGTTATTATTTCATTCATGGGAAAAATACAAAATCAACGATTTATCTTCAAGAGCAGGTTGATCAGAATTTTCTAATCGAAACTGAGCAATACTTCGTGATATTGATTTACTTAAAAAAGAAGAACGAAAAACAAAGGGAACATCGAGTTGAAAAACATGCCCGAGTAAAATTAATTTATCTTTTTGATGTATAGTTATATTATTTAAAAGATTAGATCCAAGTACGCCAGTACGATTCGCGTATTTTCCCCCTTCTTTTTGCTTTAAGGACATTCTCTTAAAAACCTTTTTAGAATCGCTGTGAACTCCATTAACCGGGTTAAGATCAGACCATGGCTTTGACGAAAAAATACCGATGTCGGCCTTTTGTATTGAAATTTGCCAAAAATTAGGATTAAAAGCAACCATTTCGAGATCCATAATGATGACTTGAGGAGAAACCATAATGTTTGTTACGTTTGCGATTCTTGGTTCTTGAAGAGGTTGCGCAATGGTCATGAGTATAATAATACACGCAAGAAAAATAAAGAAAAAAACAAAAAACCATCTAAATCTGGTAAAACAAAGGTATTTTTTTCGCTTATTGTGCGAGCGACATTCATGGTACCGATCATTGCTAAAACATCCAATGTCTTTGTAAAGTAAAGGAATCCTTTCATGAGAACAAAACTCCTCATGATTAATATAAAACTGTCCGCTATTTTTATCCATCAAGTGGCGGCGATACGAAGTATTGTAATACTTGAGTCTCTGACACTTGTTATAATGAGGCGACGACGGACACGACGTCGTGCGCGACCCTATCCTATACGGCGACCGAGACACCGGTGGGACCGGTGGGACCGATGGTACCGATGGTACCGCCGGTACCTGTGGAGACATCTGAGACACTTGTGGCACCTCCCTCCCCATCCAAAGCATCCTCATCGACTCTTTATGGTCCTGGTCCGACGACCACGAATGATTCGTAAACTTCATACTTTGCCTCCCAGAAAAACCCCCCTTTCCTTCCGCTCGCATACTCGAAACAATCGACGATACAGACGACGTTCTTGACAACTCCCCCGCCTTCGTCTCATACACAAACGCCTCCTCCGAATCCGACTCTGTGTTTTCATCCATTGCAGACGCTATTTTCGCCGCAAACACCTCCGACTTGGACGGCACTTATTTCCCTTCAATTCTGACCGTTTAAACACACGTTTGCTTACCATTTCTCAGCCGACTCGCCCGCTTTTTGCTGCGCGGCGCTTTGCCCATTTGCAGTGCGGTCGAAGGTCCGCTGGCGATATGTGGAGGGCACGTGCAGTGCACGTGCAGTGGGGGTACCCGTGTACCCCCAACACCCGTGCCCGCACACATCTGTACCCCTATCTCCCCGCACACACGTGCCCCTATCCCCCGAACACATGCGTGCCCCCACGCACCCCGTTTGGCGGCACCGCCGCCGCGGCGCCCTCATGTGCGCTGCGTCCAGCGCCAAACCCCCTGCGGCCTGCCAAGGCCCTGCTAACTTTTCGCTTGAAACGCTCAAAGGCCTACAGGTAAAGGTGAAAACGCTGCACGATGAAGTCCAGACGGGACAGAGTAAGTGGACGTGCTTGTGTATTGTTTGCTTGCCACAGCGACAGCAGTCTACGCGTACGACGCAACGACCAACACGCTCATGCTTCAGCGCGCGTCCAAAGGCGCACCGAAGGGCGTCTGGGACGTCGTGGTTCTTAAAGTGTCGGCGCTCAAAGAGGTGCATGTGGTGAGCGATAGGGGACACGGGGGTGTCCCCAATGGGCGGCGCCCGAGTGACGGAGGCGTGGTGATTCGGCCGGTGGCGCTGGAGGGATTGGCGGCGCGGGAACAGGCGTCAAGAAGGGCGTATGAGGCGGAGATGGCGCGGTGGGGAGTGGGTGTGACGCAAGAGGGCCAGCGGCTGTTTGATGCGTTGAGCCGAACGTTGGAGAAGACGTGTTGAGTGTGTGAAGGAGGGCTAATGAGGTGCAGTCTTCCGTGTCGGTGGGAAAAACAGTCGATTTTAGTGTTGGACGAGGTGTATATTGATCCTCCGTATACGGTGGAGGCGTGTCGAGCAGCGTCGAAGGACGCGCAGAGTTACCAGCGGGTGTGCAGAGTGGTAAGGGGTGTCCGGTTGCCATGGCATGAGTGACACGTGCGCAGCTGGAGGGGGAGCGGCAGCGCTTGGGAGCGCGGGGGGAGACGGGCGAGGCGACGGCGCACCGTGGAGGGTGAAGGGTGCCTTTTTTCCTAAAGAACAAGGTTAAGCAAGAAGAGATGCAAAAAGAAAAAGAGTTTGATGATGTACGTCCAAAAACAAAACGATGTATTATATAATATATATATATACATGTATTTTCTTTGGTGCCCAAACGGTGCCCAAACGGTGCCCAAACGGTGAGCCTTTTGTAGTGTTTTATATGGCATCGGTGGCATCTACTGACATTCCCCACTGGCCATTTACAATGTATCGTCTAATTGTCATTTAAACGCGGCGAAATAGACCCCGTCAGACCCTACCCGGATTCTCCGTTATGTGCATGGGTGATTCAATAGCTTTTTCGGTAAGGAATGGCTCGGCCTGCTGCGTAGAAGGCTCTGTCGCTGCATGGTCTTGCTTTGCAGGCTCAGAAGAGTGCGGTGAAGACATGCGACTGCGAGACCGGCTACGGCTCCGGCTACGGCTCCGGCTACGGCTCCGGCTGCGCGTATGACTCCGTGTGCGGCTGTGGCTATCATGGCTCCTCGTGCGACTCCGCGTGCGACTCCGCGTGCGGCTGCGTGTGCGGCTGCGTGTGCGACTGCGACTCCGCGTGTGGCTGCGACTGCGTGTGCGTGTGCGGCTGCGACTCCGGCTGTGGCGGCGTGTGCGATAACGCGCACGACTGCGCGTGCGGCTCCGGCTATAGTGGCTCCGGCGGTGGCGGCGGTGGCGAGTATAACGAGAACGGCTCCGCGTACGACTGCGACTCCGCGTGCGACTGCGAGACCGGCTGCGACTCCGGCTCCGCGTGCGGCTCCGACTGTGCGTGCGGCTCCGGCTGCGACTGTCACTATAGCTGCGGCTCCGGCTGTACGAACGGTGCCGTCTTCGAGAACCACTGCGTCCTCGTCGGTGAGAAGTGTATGTACGGTCATCAAACCGCCAAGATGCAGACGGAGACTTCCTTGCCCACTAAACCCCCCTTAGCCCTCTCCTCCTACTCCCCCTCGCGTAAACACTTCAATACTCAACGTCTCCCGCCCAAATCGCGCCCCATGCAAATCATGATACGCCTCATCCGCATCCCGAGAATCCTCATACTCCACAAACGCAAACCTGCCACACACCTCATCAACCTCTTCTCGCGCTCAGCAGAACCCTTACGGTCGCGCACCCAGCTTCCTTGGAACCGGAATATCGCACCGAACCAGACGCCCAAACCTGCCGCGGTTAACCCTCCTTGAAAAACAAACAGGCCAACACGGTGCAACAGCGAGCAAAGCGAGCGGTTGCACAATCAACACGGTGCGAGCAACGGCGAGCGCCGTGTTGACTGCGCCCTGTATGCGTCGTGAATGCGCGTTGTATGCGTATTGTATGCGCGTTGTATGCGTTGTGTATGCACTCTAACTGCACGCTGACTGCGTTGACTGCGTGGGGGTTGCGCCGCCCTCTGACGAACAGACAACGCTTAGCACAGCCCAGCACAACCGTTGCACGGGGTAAATGCGTAGTATATGCGTCGTGTATGCGTCCTGTATGCGCACTCGCTGTACTTTCTGTGGCTCACGCAGTGCTCACTGCGTTCGCACTGCGTTCGCACAGCGTTTGCACGGCTGACTTACTTTTCAAACTTGTGCGCCAGGTCCTTGGCACGCACGTCGCTCGAAAACCCGGTGACATACAGCGTCTGTCTTCGCGTCATCCCGCGTTCGTTTCTGCCTTTTACACGCTGTGCAAAGCTGTGCAAACGGTCGAGGGTTCCCCGAGGGTTTCCCCCGAGGGTTTCCAAACGTCTCCCGGGGCCAACGCAGCGTTGGACCCGCGTTGGACCCGCGTTGGCAGGCGAGCAAAAGAAAACGCACCGCCAACGCACAGGCAAAACCGTGGTTGACCTGTGGTTGCCAGTGGTTGCCAGTGGTTCCCGTGGGGCCGGCTATACAAGCGGTGCAAACAAGCCAATATAAACTATACAAACACAAGTTATACAAACGCAAATAAAAAGGCAAATAGAAATACAGACTGTGCGTACAACATGTGCAACACGTACAACGCGTACAATGCGTACAGCGCGTCTGGTGCCATGCAAGACTGGCTCGAACGAGTGGTGGTTGCGGGAGAAGAGGAGCAGGAGGCGATGCTGCGGGTGCTGAAGAACCAAGTGGTTGGGTATCCGGAGCGGAAAAAGTCTTTTGTGGAGCGCGAGGGCCTGGGGGTGCTGAACGAGGTGCTGGCGGGGGCGGGGGAGGGCGCCAAGGTGCAGGCGGTGTATGTGTTGGCGTCGCTGGCGCAAGGTGTAGGAGGAGGGTGTTTTGCGTCGTGTATTTGCCAGTCGGGGGCGCTGGAGCGTCTTTTTTCTTTTCTCTCGGTGGAGGCGTCGTCGTTTGCGCTGATTACGGCGTCTCTGAAAGCGCTGACGACGATCTTGTCGGCGGCGCCCGCAGCGGCGGCTCCGACCGCGGCTCCGGCGACGGTTCCAGCGACGGTTCCAGCGACGGTTCCGGCCGCAGCGGTAGCGGTGTTTGTCGATGTCTTGACGAAATGCAGCAGCCAGCCGTTTAGCTCTTCGTTGTACCACCAGGCGTCGCTGGTGGCGTCGCTTATTGCGTTGTGCAGCAAAACGCCTTGTCAACAAGATCTTCTTGCACAGTCTGGAGTCCTCGGCATGCTTATTGAGATCGTTTCGCGTCACCATGACCGCTCAGATAAGAAAACCCAGGAACACTTCTATCACACAAAGCTTCTCAGCTCGGCGCTTCAGGCATTGTCTTCGCTTACACACAATCATGATGTCCATGCTTCACACATTGCAGCGTTTCATAGATCCGCTAGTCCTAGTAGCATCAGCGAGGGCTATCCTATGATTGCTATCCTTTTGAAACTCGTTAAAGATCCTTGCACATCTGTTCGATTAGGAGCGTCTGGCTGTCTTGCAAACATGTACAGGAGCGGTGCCATTCCTAAAAGATATTCCAGCGATTTGGAGCTTATTGTTATCCCAATCCTTGTTCGGCTGCTTGATGAATCGGATCATATTAAGGAAAACGCGCTTCTCATTCTAGGTATCAACGTGCAAAATTAACTTCGTAGTCTTGATGCATTATATATAGCATATCTAGTCACGGATAGTGATGAGATGCAAAAAGCGGCGTGTGATGCAGACGTTGTGAAAAAATTGGCCAATATTCTTCATAACATAAATAATGATACATCTTGGGAAAAAAGTAATACAAACGACAAAATTACAGAGGTAAAAATTATTCGTATATATTTTTACGTATCCATTCTAATTCAACCTACAGGCTGTCTTGTTAGCGATTGCTGCGCTAACATTGTTCAAAGATGATTATAGAAAACAAGTTATTAATGCAAAAATCGTCCCTTATATCGTTTCTGCTTTGTCTCATCAGTCCATTGGGGTGCGCGTTGCAGCTTGTCAGTGCATAAGAAGTTTATCAAGAAGCGTATGCATCCTTAGGAGTAATTTAGTAGACTCCGGAATTACAGATCCTTTATTTGCATTGTTAACGGACAGTGATTTAAAAGTAAAAATAGCAGCTTGTGCTGCTGTTTGTAATTTAGTTTTAGATTTTTCTCCTATGCGCTCGGTTGGTTTTTAATAACATTAATGTTCATGTTAATTTATTTTAATAAGGCTATTATGGAGAAAGGAGCACTTAAAATCATGTGCGAACATGCTAAAAACGAGAGTTCAGCATTAAGACTAAATGCAGTATGGGCTTTAAAACATATTGTTTATGCAGCCGAGACAGATATAAAAAGAAATGTATTAAAGGAATTAGGTTATAATATACTTATGAAGTATGTTTTTTTTTTTTTTAAAAATTAAAAATAATAAATCAAGGTTATGTGATGATTCTGAAGTCAGTGTTCAAGAACAGGCTTTAGATGTCATTAGAAATGTTATATGTGGTCAACAAGAAGTAATAGATTCTTTTTATAAATCATACTTTTAATTTATTTAGAATATTGACTTGTTATTAAACAACGCGGGCGTTTCTCGAATAATATCTATTGTAAAGGAAAAGCTTGCTTCTAATTTCACTGAAATTATAACTGCTGTAATCTAATATTTATTTATTTTTTGAAAAAAATTGATGAAAATAGGCAATATATATATGTGTTCATATTGCCTCTGGTAATGATAGACATAGAAATATCATTATAGAACAAAACGAGATTTTGCAGTCAATTCTAAAACATATATCACATACTAGCTTTGAAGTCCGTTTAGGATGTTTATGGGTGTTAATAAATCTTACATGGACAGATGATAATTCTGATAAGATAAGTAGTTTTTGTTTTCCGATTAAAGTAAAACTAAATACTGATTAAGCTATGAAAGAACATAGAAATAAAGTTTTAAAAGAGATGGGCTTTTTGGAAAAATTAAAGCTTATGCAGAATGATTCTTCCTCAGATATTCGTGAAAGAGTTAAAACAGCATTAGTATATATTCATTTTCTTAATAATTTAGATTTTGCTTATTTTTTTTAGTCTCAACTTGAATAAAAAATCACATTTTGCATTAACATTTTATCTGTTAAATAATTCATGAATTGGTGACATATTTCGTTTATTATCATGAATTTAGATTATTCAATCAATTCATATTTCAATTGTTTTATCATTACATATTTGTTAAATAATTTTATGGTGTTTTTAACTGTGAATCTATACTATTTTAAATTTTTAGGTTTCGAATTATTATCATTCGATATATATAATTTATCTCTATATTTTTTCTATGATATAATGTTTTTATTAAATATCATAAAATCAAATTATATTTAGGAAACCTTGTTTTTTTATCTCTTAAGAAAATATATAAGAACTTTTTTTTAAACAATAGAATACCAAATAGATTATTATTATAAATAATTGAATTGTTCATATTTTTTTTAAATTATGTAAAATATATAAAGAATTTTAA
The DNA here is from genome assembly GCA_017311285.1 of Pneumocystis oryctolagi. Classification (NCBI taxonomy): domain Eukaryota; kingdom Fungi; phylum Ascomycota; class Pneumocystomycetes; order Pneumocystales; family Pneumocystaceae; genus Pneumocystis; species Pneumocystis oryctolagi. The sequence continues at coordinate 63,645 of JABTEG010000002.1, forward strand.
TATTGATTTTATAGCTATATCTTGATCTTATTGTTTCGATTTCGCGTTTAATTTTTAAAATTTATAAATCAAAATTAACAAATATTTTTTAATAAAAATCATCCAATAAGTACGAGCAAAGCGTGTAGAATATATTAATATATAAATATTTTCAATTCTTGGTTTTTGGATCTAACTTTTTCTTCTTTTTGGAATTATTAAAATCAACATGTTTTATTCAGAAACTATACTTTTGAAAAAAGTAAAAATATCAACCACTTTTTTCTTTAATTATTGATAATCTTTAAGGGTCCTTTGGCAAAGATATGGCTTGCAGCACATTGGGATAAGAAACTCTCAAAATCTCAATTTTTACAAACAAATATTAAACAAACAGTTAATGCAATTGTTAATCAAGATCAAATTCCCATAGCACTTAGATTAAGTGGGCAACTGTTATTAGGAGTTGTAAAGGTATATTCTCGTAAAACGCGTTATCTTCTAGAAGATTGTAATGATGCTTTAATAAAAATCAAAATGGTAAACATAGTATTAACAATAATCATTTATTAATTTTATAAGACTTTTAGACAAGGAAATGTTGACCTTCCTGTTATGAATAATACAAATATTTCACTCCAATCTACTCAACTAGTATTGCCAGAAACAATTACTGAATTTGATCTTTTAATTCCTGATCCTACTTTTAATATTATGTATCTTCTTTTTTCCTATAAAATATGTTTTTGATAGATTTAGGAACATGGAAGAAAACATAGAGAATTTCAATTATTCTCATATATCTAAAAAACAAGATATTACTCTTATATCTGCATTTGAACCATCCATTGAAATTGGTCGAGGAAGTCAACTAAATTTGATAGATGATCCTCTTATTCAAATGGATAGCAATGAGAAAATTGACCTGGATCTTGGAGTTGATGAAAATGATAATTTGCAAAATGATATTTCTATTGAAATTGGTAGAGATCATGCTCCAGAACCACATTTTAGTCGGGAATTTAGTGATATTATTAATCAAGAAAAAGATGTAGAGATCAGAGATATGTCTATGGAAGTTGATATGAATAATGATTTGAATATTATAGAATCAAATGATATACACAATCTTGAGCCGGCGACAGAAATTTCTATTGATCAATTAGAAATTATGGATCAAGATAATGAATTGGTACTAGAGGACAGAGAAGGATCTGTTTTAAGTAGTAATAATACATTAAGAAGTGAAATCTTGGAGTTTAGTGAACTAAGAGTTGGAACATCAGAATCTGAAGATAGGATGCCTCGACCAAAAAATCAATCGCGATATAAAAAAATATTAGAAGATTCAGTTACTGAAATATCATCAAAAGAATTCTCTTCTCAATTACGAAATACATCGCATATTACAAAACAGAACAGATTGCTTTCTTCAGATCCTGTTTTTTTAACATTAACTCAACATCAAACATATGGTAAATTTGCTGCACATATATTTCAACCTTTGAATATTCATCCGACGATTGTGTCTTTGTTAAATCCTACGTGTACTTTTCCTGTTCAAATTAACCTATTTAAACGCAAACGTGTAGAAAATATAGATGATGGTGATGATAAATCAACAAATATACATAAACATACCAAAATAGATTCGTCTATTAAAGAATACGAACAAATTGAATGTGTTTTTAGTAACAATATTGAAGGTTTAGAGCTTGATGATAATACGTTTCTTCCTACTGATGATTTTGTTCATATTTATGATAATTCAGAAAAAAATATTGAAGGTTTTATAATTTTTTTCGTTAATATCTTTGTTAATTTTTCCAAGTTTCTAGATCATTTATATCTGATCATACAGATAAACAAGATAAACAAATAGAATCGCACAATGGAAATATGTTTAGTGTAGAGTCTTATGATACCAATTTGGATCTGATTTTTATTTTAAGAGATAAATTCAACATTGAAAACAATATATCTAACTCTGCTATTAGTTTTAAAAATCTTACAAAAGATGTATGTTTTATTTAGTTTATATTTATTTACTAACATTTTAGGCATCACGTATAGATGTTTCGAAAAGGTTCTTTGAAGTTTTATTTTTGGCAACTAAAAATGCTATAAGTGTTGAACAAAAAGAAAGTTATGGAGATATTGAAATTAAAGCATCTGAAAATTTTTTTGGTAATGATATGAAAATTTTGTTCGAAAAAGATCAAGGCATAGATAATATTGTAAAAGATTAATACTGTCGAATTTTTAAATAATTAGCATGCATAATGTTTTTATATGTTTTGTTAGTATTTTGGAGAGTTTTAATTTTGAATTATAATATTCATTGTAGAATATATTTTATGTATTATTACTAATATTTATTATTTGGTAGATAACATACTTTAAAGTTTTTTGATTTATTATGTGAATAAAAATGTATTTATAACTTTACTAAAATATTCTTACCTTTTAAAATCAATATTACTAAATACTTTAAATTTAGTTTAAAAACAATTTATAATTCTTATTTTTCAAAATTCAGTATTACAAAATATTTATTAGAGAAATTGTATAATTTTATTTTACCAAATTTATTTTAAATAAACCGTTTTATAAATATAATATATCCTATTAATATATTTAATTAAATACCTTTTAAAGAATTAAATTAATTTTTATAAATAACACTAGAAAATAAAAGAATTTATAATTAAATATATACAAAATTTTTAATTGATTACATGAATTAGTTAGACGTAAATAGATTATACTGTTTTTATTATCATTAAAAATACCTGATATTAATTACTATAAAAATGCAAGTAAAAACCAAAATGTTTTGAGATTATTTCCGGAAAATGAAATTCTTTAAAACTATAAAGTATTAAAAATCTTTGAAAATTATTCTTATATTTTTTTCAAACAAGAACTTAATCGAACGACTAACAAATTATTCAAATCTTTAAAAAACATGGAAAATGTCTAAACGAGAGGCAGAAAAACAACTTACAAAGAATGATTCTGCATTTTCTGGGAATTCCGAACAGGATATAATAGATTATGCGAAACAAGCGCCTAAAGAAATACTTCTGCAAAGAAAGTATGTATTTTTTAAAGAAAAAATATATGAAAATATATCATATTTTTAAAAAGAAATTTTTTAAAATAATATTTCTAAATTCATACAAACAAAAATGAAGAAATATTTTAAGATAAATACTACTAAATACTTAAAATTATATATTTTATTAAGGAAAAGTTTTTAACTTTTTTAAGGATTGCAGTACCTCAATCACGGAAAAAAAAATATAAGGAACTTCCAACACACTCAAATCCATTTGCGAATTTATCTGGGTTAAATGGAACACAAGTATCTACTTTACCTATTCAACCGTCTACATCATCTTCATTTGTACCACTTTTTCAACAAGAGAAAGAGAGAGTGCCTCTTGAATCATTAGACTCAACTCATTCAAATCCCTCATCTTCATTATTATCTATAAGTGAAATAAGAAATGAATATGAATTACTTTTACACCAAAGATCTGTAAATTATTTCTTTCACAAAGCAATTAACACATCTATTAATGAAGATCCATTTGGTGATTTTACAAAGATTTGTTATGAATATATTAATTACCGAGAAAAAATTGAAAAATCAAAAGAGTCAAATAATTATACGCATTTTGAAAACAAAGAACATATTTCTTCAGATAAATCTTCAGAAAATATATTCTCTCAACAGTCTTATTCGCTTGTGCCTCATACCAGTAATTCAAACAATACTTCAACTTTTGTTCATCCTAAAAGTTCTTTTGATTATGAAAACGAGACTAAGAACAGTCCATTTTTGTTTCCAAAAAAACATGATGATAAAAATATGGATAAAAATGACAATTTACAGTCAAATAAACCGCCATTATCTTCTTTTGTGACACCCACGATAAAAAATAGTCAAAATATTCAGTCAGCATTCGAATTTCAAGCAGCTGACACAAAAAATGCATTAAAAACAGGGTTTTCTTTTAAAAATATAAATAATTTTAACACATCAACAGAAAAAAAAGTACAAGATCAATTAAATGAACAGCAATCAAAATCCGAAGCAAAAACTATGTCTACGATGTCTTCTGCAACTACAACAGGCTTTTCTGCTTTTTCTAGTGCTTTTGAAGCAAATAATTCTGTAAATAAAAATATTTCAGATTCGACAAACTTTTCTTTTGTACCTAAAATAAATGAAATAGAGCAAAACTCTTCATTCGAAATTAAAAAGCCGAGTATCGAAACAAATACTAAAACAGTCATTGAAGAAAAAGATAATAAAAATTTATTTAATTTTACTTCAGTACCAAAAACAGAGACAAATACTAAAACAGTCATTGAAGAAAAGGATAATAAAAATTTATTTAATTTTACTTCAGTACCAAAAACAGAGACAAATATTAAAACAGCCATTGAAGAAAAAGACAGTAAAAATTTATTTAATTTTACTTCAGTACCAAAAACAGAAACAAATACGAATACAAGCACTGCATCTCTTTTCAATTTTGAACCGACTACATCGAAAAATTCCAATTCTGATTTTTCATGGACTCCAGATAAAGGAATTAAATTTGCACCATCACCATCTAAAGATGCAGGCAATCCTGTAGGAAAGGCACCAACTTTTCAATTCGTCAATCCTTTATCAACAGGAAATATTGGTAATGAAGTGCCTCAATATAAACCTGTTGAAAGTGTTGGATTTGAATTTGGAAATAAAATAAATACAAACTTTTCTTTTGGACAACCATCAGCTTTTAGTTCTTCATTTATGAACTTTGAGCAAAAAAATATACCAGTGGCAGAAAGCACAGAAAATGATATGTTTCCTCAAGAACCACGAACAAATGATCATTTAATTGCAGCTAAAGGAGAAGGAGAAGAAAATGAAGATATTATATTTACTGCAAAAGCAAAAATATACAAGTATTCTGTTAAGGAAAACAGATTTTCAGATCTTGGAATAGGTATATTAAAACTTAATGTAGATAAAGATACATCGAAAGCACGCGTTTTAGCGCGTTTAGAAGGAAGTGGAAAAGTTATTATCAATGCTGGCCTGCAAAAAGATTTTCAATATTTAATTACTGGCAAAAAGAGTGTTAAAATTCCAGCAATACCGAGAGACGGAACGGGTATTGATACATATTTAGTTCGTGTACGAGATGAAGAAACATCAAAGAAACTTGCGGATTTGCTTGAATCTAAGAAATTAGGAAAGCAATAATTTAATTAATACATTATATAGTTTCATTATAATTCCTATATGTTTTCATCATATATATTACATACGAATCAATCTCCAATTTTAAACTTCTTATACTAAGGATTTTTTAAAAGTATCATTTAATACATTAATTATATACGTTGTGAAATATAAATTTAAAATTAGTATTTTTTTTATAATTTATAATTTTATGATATTTTAAAACCCTTTTTTATTATAATTTATATTAAAACAAAGTATTTATATTCAATCTTAACTACATTCCTACTAATAAAAACTAAATATTATAATATAATTCTAAAAAATTAATACGTTTTTGCAAAATACCTATTATTATAATATACAAACTATAAAAAATATAATATTTATAAAGTACTTCTAATTTTAATATTAAATTAATAAACTGAAAATACACCAAAAACAATACCATCTTATTCTTTCAGTAGGAATGCATCTTTGATCATTGCTTTTCTATTTTTTTAGAACTATGTGACTTTCTATTTATTTTCAATTTACTTGAACTTTCTTGAATTTTTCCCAAATTTTTCAATTCTTTTGATTTTTCGGAAAACTCTTTATCATCTGATTTTTTCTCATGAAGCCACCTTAGAAGTTTAATTTCATCTTTCCATATTTTTGGATCATCACTTGAAGGTGTTTCTAATATAAGAGGAATACCTTGCATTCTTTTATCATTTATAAGCACTCTAAAGGCTTCAAGTCCTATATATCCACATCTTATAGAAGTTAACAAATATTCTTTTCATATTTCTTTATAATTTACCCTATATTAGCATGAAGATCTCTTTTAGATCCAAGTGGTGTTTTTGAATCATTTAAATGAACACCAGCGAGATATTTAAACCCAATTTTATTCTGAAATTCATCCATAACATTATCGTAAGACTCTTTTGTCCTTATATCATATCCAGAAGCAAAAAGATGGCATGTATCAAGACAAATACCAATTCTAGACTTATCTACCAATTTTAAAACAATATTTATTGTATTCACAAAAAATACCTTCTACTTTATCTAAGATGGTAGCCAGCTCTTCGAAACTATTTCCAAGAGTATTTCCTTGACCGGCCTATAATTGTTTAGAATAAATATTATAATTCAAATTCGAAACAGTACCATATTCTCGATAACAAGAACAACATCGTTAACTTCTTTATGTGCTCTATTTATACAATCTGTCAAATGTTTTATCCCGTCTTCCCTTGTAGAAGTTCCACATGATCCAGGACTAAAAATGTTTTAATCTGTAAATAGAATTTGGGCAAAAAATACTGAAAATTAAATTTTCCTATCCCCAATTTCTCACACCGCTTTACATCATCTATAAAATTCATATAGGCCTTGTCTCTTTTTTCCTTATCAGAATTCGCAAGATTTACAAGATAAGATCCATGAGGAAGAACATGTCTAATTTATGATCAGTTGATAATAAAAACAATCATTAGATACTTTTTCAAATCATAACCATATTCTTTACATAATCTTTTAAAATAATCAATATCTTGTTGTTTTAATTCTGGAGCCGTCCATTTTCTTTGAGATTTTAAAAACATAGCAAATGCATTTCCGCTATATGATTTTTAATAAACATATCCAAGTTATTCCTTTATACAAATACCCAATACTAGCATTATTAAGCACTGCGTTATGTACACCTTTTGCTGCAGAAACATGTGCACCAACAAAAATACCAAAATGTTGGATTTTTAAAGACGAATTCATTAATTTATCTGGAGAACAGTGTTTTTCTGTAGAAGAAGAGTTTTCCTGAAAATTTTCACCCTCTTCCAAAGTACTAATTGATCTTTTTTTGCTAAGACGCACACCTCGACTCTCTGATTTCTTATTTATTACTTTTTTGAAAAAAAAAAAAGTAAAAAAAACTCACTTTAAAGCCTTGAAAGTCAGGATTTCTAAAAACTTCTATCATCCACTCTTGTTTTTAAAAAAATAACGTATTTTTAACTATTTATCTTCTTTTTAAAAATCTTGAAACGATTCTCATCAATTTCAACGATGGATCTTGATATAGACGCTTTGCTTGAGTCAGAAACAGTGTATCATAGAGAAGATGAAGGAGGAAAAGATGTATCAGAGTTGATGCAGAGATGGATTTCTGAACGGACGGCACCTGAGCTTTTACCGTTTGAAACAGCGCTTTTAGAAAGAATAATAGAACGAATTCGACAACAGATAAGCTTTTTTTTTCGTAGAAAAAGGGTTATTCTGAAAGAATATAGACCAGAATAGTTGAGATGGAGATTGGAAAGGATATAAAGACGAATTTTAGAATGATTTTGATTCAAATGGAAATTGAAAGGATCAAATATATGATTCGTTCATATTTGCAGACAAGAATATACAAGGTAGTGTTATGCAGGAACACTCAATTCCTCTAAATTTTGGCCTTTGATTGATAAATATACTTATTTTAATAGCTGGACAAATATGCGTTATATATTTTACAAAAACCAGAGTCATTGGCGTGTCTTTCTTCTTTAGAAAAAGAATATTTAGAAAAGTAAATGATTTACGAAAAGCTTAATATATATCATCTTATTTAAATAGGCATCAAAAAATTCTTATGGATTATTATACGTCAACGATTTTAAACCATCTTCCAGAAAAATTAAGACGATTAGATGATACACAAGGCGGAGTATCCATGAGTATTTTTACTATGAATTTGAATTTAGGTAAATTAATAAGCATAGTTGAAAAACCGGATATGGATGCAGCTGTATTTTGCAGAGTTGTTAATACAATTGAACATGATATTCCTATTAATAAAAATGAAAGCATCACACTTGACAAAGGAAATATTTATCTTCTTAAATATAAATTAATAAGATCATTTTTATTTTCAGGGGATATTGAACTAATATGATATGTCTTTCAGAATTGTAAAATTTAAACATTAATATTTATTTTCCACTTTAAGGATTTGGTGTAAATGTTTTTTTTTTTTGTATTATCAACGAACAAATTTTTTATAATTACTTGCAAAATGAAGAAAACAATAATTTATCACTGGTTTTATTTTATGTCTGGAAAAAAAGTTCAAAGACATGGATGTATTATATAGAATGTTTCAGTAGAAAAAAAGTGCACACATAAAAAGTCTCTTTAATAGAAAATATGACATGTTTTCTGTTTAATAAAGACTTATCGATTTTTAAGTTCTATAGAATATTAAGAATTATTATATACATAAATTTGTAAAAAAACGTTGATATATGTTTTTTTTAGTAGAAAAGAGCATTAATTTTGTTTCAGAATTAAAAATAATAAGTACTCAAAAATAAATATAAAATATTGAGGGCCTTTAACTATTCATAGATATAATCTCTATTTTATAATAACAAGCAATTGTTTAATATTTCTTTAAATAATAAACGTTTTTACCGGCAATTTCTGCATCTTTTTCATACAACAATGACTTTTTTCTACATTTAATCTTATACTCTCCGATACCGAACTGTATAAATTTTAAAAAAGTAAAGTAATTTATAATAAATAATTTAAAAATTTTATGAATAAGAAGATTGTTTTCTTTTTTTGATTTAAAATATATAAAAAACAAATGGAAACATATCAACAACAAGGTTTATTTGAAAAATGGGATCACTGTGAACTTTGTACGCCTAAAACAGCGCCACAAGACAGTGAAATCTCCTGGATTCAGTGTAAGCCATGTAAACGGTGGTATCATGTCAAGTGTGTAGAAGGGCTTTGTTCTGTTGATATGATTGAGGATTATCATTGTCGTTTATGTGAGCCAATTTATGGGTCATCAATATGTAGCATTATTATCTAAGGATTTGGGATATAATCTAACAAAAAGTAGGCCGTTCACAACTTAGAAAGTCATCAAGACCTCGTTCAGTTGTAGATTATGTTTCGTTGGACCAAGGTGATGTTGCATTGGCTGATCAACATGCGTATACAGCAATGATTGAAAATAAAACGTTTACTAAAAATAATTTTAAAAAAATAAGAGGGGTGGAACTAACAAAAGAATGGGCAGAAGAAGAAGGGTTCAATGAGCCTGTTCTGATTCCAGCAGGATGGGATTATGAAGGGTTAGAGATGGAAATTCCAAAAGATTTAACTATTCGAAAAGTTTTAGAAACTTTAGGGCCTCACGAAAAAATAGAAGTGATTGGTTGCTTAGCCTTTTATTATGAAGGTAGAGCTAATAATTATTAGATGTACCGTTACAAAAAGAGGTTTCTGGCTGGTCATTAGGAGAGTGGGTAGAATATTATGAAAAACCTCCTGAAGAACGAGATAGAGTAAGAAACGTTATAAGTTTGGAAATTAGTTTATCAGAATTGGCAAAACATATTGTCAGACCAAAATTTGTCAGGTATTTATTTATTTATATGCAAATTAGTAAAATATATTTATATTATAATTTAGAGACCTCGATTTTGCAGATCGTATGTGGCCTAAACACCTAAGAGATTCTGGGCAATTTCCAAAAGTACAATTATATTGGTTTATATATTTTTATTCAAATATAACTAGATGTTAATATATATTAGTCTTATGTCTGTTAAAAACTCCTTTACCGATTTCCATATTGATTTTGGTGGAACTTCCGTATTTTACCATATTATAAAGGGTTCTAAAACATTTCTTTTTATCCCTCCTACACAAGTAAATCTTAAGAAATACGAAAATTGGTGCCTTAGTCCAGATCAAAGTAAAATATTCTTAGGAGATCAAGTAAAAGAATGCATAAGAGTTGATTTGAATGAAGGAGATACAATGTAGTTTCTTGTTATTTATTTAAAATAAAGTTAATATATTTAGGTTAATTCCTTCTGGGTGGATTCATGCTGTTCATACACCATCAGATTCGTTTGTTTTAGGCGGAAATTTTTTAACTCACCTTCACATAGAAATGCAATTATTAATAGCTGATCTTGAACGACGTACTAAAGTTCCTGAAAAATTTAAATATCCATTTTTTGAGAAGCTTCTTTGGTTTTCTGTATTTCATTATTTGTCTTTACCATTAGAGAATGTCGAAAATTTTGATTGTTATTTATCTCATAAAAAAATTTCAAATTTTGGAATTAAACTAAAAGATAGAAAAATACATAAAAAGGAATTAGAAGGTTGCGAGGCATTAGCTAAATACTTATTCGTACGTGCTCAAATTGCTAAAGGATTGGCCCCAATTACTGCAAATGGTGAAAAGCTAAACATACCTACTCAAAAACAGCTTCGTGCTATGAAATTAGAATTGCCTTATCAATATTTTTCTGGAGATTTCATAGAATTGGCAAAAGCTTTTGGGAGATGGACATATTATAAAAAAGGGTTAAATTCTATAGAGCATCCTAAATGGTGCTCTTCTGAGATATTTAAGCCTTATAATTCAGAATCTAATACTTATGTACAGAAAAAAAAGGACAAGGCCTTATCTAAAAAAAAAAAGAGCCCTTTTTGTCAGTCTAGAATTGCTTTAAGTCTCTCAACAAATATTAAACAGAAACGTGAATTAAACCATAAAAAAACTTTGCAAAATTCTTCAAAAATAGTCAACTTCTCTTTACATCCAAGGTCAAAATATTCTATAAAACATCAAGACATTAAAAAAACAATTAAAACAGGAGATACCCTAATATCCGAATTAACTTTATCTAGTTCTGGAATTGACAAAAAAGAAATTACTATGCAATCAAAATCGTATAGCATTTTTTCAGATAATACCGTAGATAATGCTACTAAACAAGCAATAAAAGCGGCTATGTTTGGATTGAGGTGTGTTTAAACGAGGAAATACCCTATTTTGAAAATACCGTTTTTAGTTTTGAATAATATTTTTAATATACATGTACAAACACTTAAACTTGATTTTTAAGAATTCATACTAAATATGCTGTAAATAGAATGTTGCATTATAGAAAATATACTTTTAAAAATATTTCTAATATTAAAACAAAATATTTTTAGTTCTATTCATTTTTATTTTAAAATGCAATTAAACTCATTAAAATCAAAACCACATATTCACTATTTTACATTATTTAATATCAAAAGAAAACAGACCTATAAACGTCTGTATAAATATAAAATATAATAATGAAACATAAATGGATCTAAAAATAGAATATACCCAAAAATACTGTTTTGTTAAAATAATTAACTAAAAATTCACAAAATACTCTTTTATTTTATTGATTCCTAAGAGTTGCTATTATAGAAACACCAACAATGACTCCAATAAAACTTAATATGCCAACAATCACTCCAAGAATACTAGCAACAAATTTATATCTTTTTACATCTTGTTCCATTGTAAATGGCGTATAAGGAAGATACAGATCTAGACAATGAAATCCATATAGAACCCATAAAGGCGGAAATATTAGACCAATAAACAATATAACGTAATGTGTATAATAAAGTTCTTTTAAAGGAAAAGACAACGATATAGTTGATGACGATGTGAGATATTTGTCTGGAGACAAATGAGGCACCTCATATTGTGGAATAGTAAATGGTCTTCGGATAGCCTCAGTAAAAGGACTTAAACTTGAAGAATCTGATTTTAAATCTTCATTCTGGATAGGAGTAGCCAATGGCCTTAAGCCAGACCTTCTAGGGAAAGAAAAGTTCGCAGTTGTCCTTCCAGAATTGGGATTTAGTGAAAAAGCATTTTCCGTACTAGACGCTTTCTGTGTATTACGAACTTCTGGAGGAAAAAGAAAATACGTATGACGACTCTCTTTGGAACATTTGCTACCAGTTTCAGAGCTAAATTTGGATTCGGGTCCTCTCTCTAAATCAAATTTCTTGGAAGGTTCTGTTGTATTGTATGCATTGCGCCACAAAAAAGGCTGTGAAAGTTTAACTACAGGTACCCATATTTTTTCAGAAGGTTTATCCGGGTTATCTTTTAAATGATAATGCTCAACTTGTATGTTTGGTTCTGATATTGGTGTAGGTAGAACCGCTGCAGACATCTTTAACTTTTTTAAAAGATATTTTGTAAATCGTTAAAAAACAAATCAATTCCAACAATTACTTTATATCTTAAATTCATTATTTATTTTTTAATAAAAGATATAAGCTTTCATAAGAGTATTTTTTTGCATTTTCTTTTAAAAAATTGTTTTTAAAGTCGAAAATTAGAAAATCAAAATATCAACACAGTTACCGCGGAAACCGATAACGCTAAGATTCTAAAAACTACAAGCTATAAAATGATCTTAAAAATGTTTAATAAATGCTAAATGAATAAAGAATTGATTTTAATTTCAAAATATAATAATACACGCTATTTTAAACGTGTAAGACTCTATAAATTTCAAAAATCAAGTTAAATATATCTTTAAAATAAAACATAATTTATAATCAATTATTTAAAAACATTTCAAGAAATCAAAATGTTCTTCCTTAGTGTCAATATTATTATCACTAAATGTTTTTCGAGAGAGAAAATTGATCCGAGAATCTAAATATACTTTATGGATATTATACAAATGATTTATGTTTGTCAATTTAGTCATTAGTATTGATATGTTTTTCATCTCCTCTTCCAAAGCTTCCTTTTGAATTTTTTTATCATAAGAAATATTTGTAAATTTAACTATTTTCTGTGACCCGTCATCAGTAATAATAGCATCGAGTTTTTTCTCTTCGATCTTCATAAATAATAAGAAATTATAACTCTAACATTTATTTGAAACCAACCATTTTCAAGATAAACTTTTCTGTTAAATTATAAGAATCTTGTGACTCTAAAGAAATATTGTTCCAAGGACCAATTTTTTTGTTAATATCCATAATAGAAATACATGTATAAATCTCATTTAGCCTATATATTTCATGATATGAAAGAAATTTTATTGCATATTTAACAATCTTATCATTTTTATTTGTTCCAAGGACCAATTTTTTTGTTAATATCCATAATAGAAATACATGTATAAATCTCATTTAGCCTATATATTTCATGATATGAAAGAAATTTTATTGCATATTTAACAATCTTATCATTTTTATCCTAAATTTTAGTTTATGACTATTAACGTCGTTATAAAATTACAAACTTTAATAAAAAGATTTCTATATTCAAAATAAGTATCTTTTATTTCTTCATGATCTTGATGTTCGTAAGCTTTTGCGAAAATATTATATGCTTTTCCAAAAAAAATGTATGATTTTATAGAAATAGCATCAGTAATATAAGGAACATGTTCCATCTGAATGATTTTATTAAAATTAAAAAAATATTTCCAAAAATAATATACCTTTCCATTCACAATAAGACTCAATATGACAAATTTTTTATATGCATTAATTTGAATCGCAGATGTATTAAGAGTAAGAGCAGATATAATCTTTAGCCCATTAAATTTATAAATAAAAATTAAGTAATTAACAAACCCTTCCAAGAAAATATAAAGCTCTAGAAAAAAACTTTAATTTTACATACAAAAGTGCTCCATAAAAATGATAAAGTAAATAATCAATATAAGTAATTTCATTCTAAAATATATAAGATGTATGTCACTTAATAAAAAATAAATTACACTTTTGTGAAAAAATTCAATATCTGAATCTAAAAGAAACTGAGCTTCTTTATATGCTTTCGCGACAAAACATTGTTTAACAAAAATAACATGAATAGGAGTTAGTGTAATTGTAAAATCACGATATCTTTCAAGAATTAAACGTAAGGTAGATATAATTGAAAAAGACTGAAATTATTCTGTTAAGAATAATCATATAAAAATATGATCTACTTTGTTAATAGCATTTACACTTTCACATATCCATAATAAAAATTGTTTAACTTAAAAGATTAGACCTAAAAAAAATAATGAAAAATGTTTACGTTCTGCTGATGCCATAGAAGAAACAAGTTCTACATCAAAAACTTCTAGAAATGCAATACAATTATCCCGTATAGAATTAAATTCTGATACTTGTCTTCTAGCAAGTCTATCAAATGAATTAGAAATAATATATATATTATATAAATAATAGATACAAAATATAAAGATATCCAATGCTATACGTTTCAGGATTAAGAACCTCTAACGGATCTTGTGGTACCACTCTAGTTAAGATGTTATTAGGTAAGTGTTTAAGGTATGGAAGGAGGACATTCTGAATTTCTACAGGATTAGAATATGTCTTTATCATTAAAACAAAATCATCTTCCTTGATATCCATTAAAATTAAGAATTTTTATTAATATATAAAATTTAAAAGAGTTCAAGATTACATTTATCGAGAATAATGTTTTGAAAAAATAAAATATAAAGAAATTCAATAAACGTTTTTTTGAAAATAATTCAAATACTTTGAGCATAAAAAGCTTTTTTTTTTTTGAAAAAACGATTTGTTTAATAAAGTATTTATAAAATAAAAGGTTGATAATCATATTTATGAACTTTGGATTTTGTTTTTGTGAATGGGTGAAATATAGATAATAAATATATAAAAATTAAGGACTTCATCCCTTTTTAAAAAGTAATTTTATTGTATGTTTGAAATTCAACTTTTTTATATTATAAAAAGTATATTTTTTCAATAATTCACATTATTGAAAAATTAAAAAAGTAAGTTTTAAAATAATATACATTTATTTATTTATTTAAAATATTATAAATATTTAAATTAATAATATATAAAATCGAAAAAAATATTCTAACTTTATTTTAAAACAATTTAAATTATAAAAAATATTACCATTTTTAAACCCGAGATATTTAACCTTATGTTATTAAAAGTAGTAAAAAATTGTATTAAATTTTTTTTGAAGACAATTACATTTTTTTTATTTTTTTATATACAAATCGTATCTTTTAAATGTTTTTAAAAAATCAATTTTTTAAAAACATTTTAAAAAAATTAAAATTTAAATAATTTAAGTTCATAATTGAGATATACAATTTTGCAATAATTTCATAAAATTTAAAATTTTAAAATATGCATTTTTTAAAAATAAACATTTAATGTTAATGTTTTCATTCAAAAATAACATAAAAAAAGTTATATCACCATATTATAATTTCATCACTCAATTTTTATTAATAATTTTGAATTCTTATAAAAATATGTTTCAATCATAAACTTTATAAAAAAATATTTTTAATATCTGTAAAAACGTGTTGTATGATTTTATCGATCATAAAATTTAATTAAAAAAAAAAAAAACAAAAAAAGATTATGAAATTAGAAGTGGTAAGACGCGTTTTTTTAACATTACGGTTATTCACTGTATTTTAATTAAGAATGATTTCTTTTGAAGATTCTATTGAAAATCAAAAAGAAAATATTGAACCATTGCGACAGGGACGTTCTGTAAAAAGCTTAGCAAAAGCTTTTTCAAAAGATCCGTGTTCATTAAGAATGAAGAATGAAGAAGAAAGGCGTCTCTTTGAGTCTGAGATTGATGGTTCTGATGATTTGGATGATCCGTTAGATGTTTGGGTTAAATATATTAAGTGGACAAATGAAACATACCCTCATGGACAAAGCGCTGAAAGTGGGCTTGTTCCCTTACTAGAAAGATGCATTCGCCGTTTTGTGAGCGATTCTCATTATAAAGATGATCCTAGATACTTGAAAGTATGGATTCAATATATGAAATATATAGATGATCCTCGAGAGTTATTTTGTTTTTTAGCGTATAATGGTATTGGTCAGTCTTTAAGTACTTTTTATGAGGAATATGCGAATTTTCTTGAAGCAAATGGAAGGTGTTTTACCTTTTTTATTTTAGTTCTTTTTATAACAATTTATAGAAAATCCCAGGCAAATGAAATATATCAACTTGGAATTGAAAGGAAAGCACGGCCATTTGATCGTTTGCAAAGGAGATACAACGAATTTATAAAAAGATCTATTGAAAGTCCATCTATGAATGGATCATGTTCTCCTGCTTTAGCTCCTATTCGTTCTGTACTGTCTACAAAATTTTTATCTACTCTTGATTCCAGTAACATAATACAATCAAATGATGAAAAATTTCTTGAAACATCACGTATAAATGTATATGTTGATTCAGAAAATGACGAGAGATTTACTAAAGGTTTCAAAATTAGTAAATGGGATAATATTGGAACAATACAGGAAAGAAGAAAAGAAAATTATCAAGAAGCTAAACCATGGGTTGGAGAGAAACTCCCTATGAAAAAACAAGCTTTTCAATCTGTAGCTACAGAAAAGTTTCCAGTTTTTCGTGACGAGGTATTTTGAATTAAATATATTGTCTAGTACTGATGGATTGTAGGAGAATAAGATGTTCAAAGAGCTACTAACTCAATTAAAGGACCCTCCTGTACCTAAGAAAGAAGAAAAAATCATGGTCGATTTAGAAGCAATATATTGTAAAAATGGAGAAGAATATTCATTAGATGAATTAAAAGCCAAAGCAATGAATTTATTAGGAAAAGATTGGGAGGATGATAACGAAGGCAGAACAGTTCCATTATATTCAAAGAATAAGACTCCTCTTTTAGAAGGTTTGGCTACAAATATAGATATTTTGTATTCTTATTATAGTAGACTCCTTTCAGATTTCTTCTAATCTAAAAAGGGGACAAGAATCGCCTACTATTAATACAAAAGAAGCTTTGGCGGATATTTTCGATATTTTTAACCAACCTTTGAAATGTGATCAACTTGATAATAGTTCTGATGAAAATGGCAATGATGTTTATGAAGATAATTTAGTACAGGAACAACCAGAAAATACAACTTGGTCACAAGAGTCTCCATCGAGTGATAAAGTTTATGCGGGTACTTTTGAAGAAAATGAAAATTTTAATTGTGAGAATCTTCATGAGAACGAAAATGTAAAAATCTTCACACAAAATAATGAGAAAAAAAGAAAATCTTTATCCTATGACAATTCCATTACTTCAAGCCATGGAAGTATCTCTTTAGTTTCACCCGATAAATGTCATTCATCTATTAATTTGATGACGCCTATTATAGAAGATAATGAACAACTTTTATTGTTGAATCATTTAGCATCTCAAAAGAAAGAAGAGTCATTACATACTAAAGCTAATGAGCAGATGAGTTCTCCTTTTCAAGAACATGTATCTTGTGATTCTTCTCATTTAGATTTTCAAAAAAATAAGCTTTCAAAACATTCTGCACCATTTAAATACGAATCTCCTCGAAAACCTTATGTTATAAAAGAACATGTTTGTAATCCATTTGAAGATAATATTCAAAAGACTATACTCTCGAATTTAAATCCCTCGATAAATTTTTATGATGGTTTTTATGATTTTTCGGATAGGATGTATGGAAAATTGGATCTTGAACGATTCAATAAGCTGTTGCTTAAAAAATCTTTACTTAACCGCGAATTATCAATAAAATTGGCCGAAAATATTATTTATTTTATTAAAAAAAAACTCGGAGAAGGTGCATTTGCTCCTGTATATTTGGCTGAAACTCCCTCCAAAAATTCAAATTCTACATCTCAATTAAGAGCTATTAAAATTGAGCGTTCTACCATTCCTTGGGAATTTTATATAATACGACAAATAAAGCATCGTCTTGGTCTACATCGTGCATTAGCATCTATTATTAATATATATGAAATGTATGTTTATCGTGATGTTGGGTTTTTAATAATGAAATATCGAGATCAAGGAACAATTCTTGATTTAGTTAACATATTTAAAGCAGAAACAGGGAACGGGATAGACGAAGTTCTTGTAATATTTTTTACCATAGAACTTTTAAGAACATTAGAACAATTGCACAATAAAAGCATTCTTCATGGAGATTTAAAACCAGATAACTGTCTTCTGCGTTTTGATCCCGTTGAAACAGAATGGCTTTCTAAATATCAAAGAGATGGGTCTGGTGGTTGGGCATCTAAAGGAATTGTAATTATTGATTTTGGAAGGGGAATTGATTTAAAAATGTTTTCTCCTCAAATACAATTTATAATTGATTCAGAGACTGATGAACAAGATTGTGCAGAAATGCGAGAGGCAAGACCATGGACATATCAAATTGATTATCATGGATTAGCTACCATAATTCATACTCTTCTTTTTGGTAAACATATAGAAATAGTTCCTGAAAAATCATTAGGAATAGGTGCTGCTCGTAAAAGGTATCGTTTAGTAAATGGATTTAAACGGTATTGGCAACAAGATCTTTGGAAAAGATTGTTTGATTTACTATTAAATCCGGTAATTAATGCAGGAGAAGAAGGTCTCCCTATTACTAAAAATCTTAAACAAATACGAGAAGAAATGGAAGTTTGGCTTATAGAAAACTGCGAAAAAGGGATTGGTTTAAAAGGGATGATATGGAAAATTGAGACTTTGTTAAAAGAACAGAAGGGATGTTAAATAATATATAGGTTAATATAAATATTTTAATAATTCAAGTTTAAATTTTAATTTTAAAAATATAAACATTTAGATTATCTAGTGTAATTTTAAAGAATAACAAAATAAATATAAATTCATTTTATAAATTCGCAAGTTTTTTCTAATACAAAAACTAACAAAAAATTACTGAAAACAAAAAACAATCATATATTTTAACACTGTTTTTATTTAATAACATCTTTTTAACTATTTTCAACAATATATATTTTTGAAAAATCGTAAATATTTTTACGTAAAAGAATTTATCATAAAAAAGCTTATTAATATATTTAAAAACTAAAAAATGAACCAAGCAGGACGGCAAACATTCAATCAAATGGCTGCAATGCTTCGTGCACGAGCAGGAAATAGTGGACAAGGAAGTGGAAGCGGTGGTCGTAGTACAATTATAGGAATAGGACTAGTTATTGGGCTTGCAGGTCTGGGTACATTAGTAAATTTGTCATTATACAACGGTAAACAATAAAAAATATTCTATTAAAAGGAAAGCAGAGGAATACTAATTATATATATAATAGTGGACGGTGGTCATCGTGCTATTAAGTTTTTATCATTTAAATTATAAAAAACGGCTAATAAGAATTTAGATATAGCCGAATTTCTGGAATTGGACCAGAGATATATAGTGAAGGAACACATTTTTTTATTCCCTGGCTTGAAACTCCACATATTTATGATGTTCGTGCTAAACCGAGAAATATTGCATCACTTACAGGAACCAAAGGTGATTTTCTTAAATAATATCGATTATTAACCACTTTATAGACTTACAAATGGTTAATATTACTTGCCGTGTTCTTTCCAGACCTAATATTTCTGCTCTTCCAACAATATATCGTACTCTTGGTTCCGATTATGATGAACGTGTTCTTCCTTCAATTGTTAATGAAGTTTTAAAAAGTGTTGTTGCACAGTTTAATGCAAGTCAACTTATTACACAAAGAGAAAAGGTTTTGTTCTCTTTGTGACTTATATTTTGTTTACGAATATATAACAGGTTTCAAGATTAGTTCGAGAAAATCTCGTTCGCAGAGCTCGTATATTTAATATAGAACTTGATGATGTTTCATGTATTTTATGAAGTGAAAGGTCTATAAAATACTAATATCTGTAGTAACACATGGTTTATTCAATTATCCTATTCATATTATACAAACATATTAATTATTTGAATAGTACAATTTTCTCCAGAATTTACTGCAGCAGTGGAAGCTAAGCAAGTTGCGCAACAAGAAACACAAAGAGCTGCGTACTTGGTGGACAGAGCTCGTCAGGAAAAGGTATATTTATCTTAATATTTATTTTTATTTCTTAATAGTATATTTAGCAAGGTGCTATTGTTAGAGCTCAGGGTGAAGCAAAATCAGCAGAGCTTATAGGAGAAGCTATC